>VXAD01011617.1:917702-1061552 GCA_013399195.1 Dicrurus megarhynchus | reverse complement strand
TACATATATAAATAAAAAACACCAGCCAGGAGACCAGCCTGTATTTTGAGATGATTTAGCAGAGCAAGGCCAGGTAGGTACGTGCATTGGTCAGACTCTGGGGATGTTGTCCCCTGCCTTCCTTATTTGTTTTTGTTCTCTTTTGGCTAAGCAAGTGGGAACCAGGGCTGTGCAAAGGCTCTGCTTCCTCTGGGAATTCAGGCTGGAGGACAGTGATTTTCCTCTTATTTCCATCAGCCTGGCTTGGCAGTGGTTCCAATGAAGTCAGTTTGCACTCTCCTAAAGCCAGTCTCTTTCCCCAGCTCCTGCAGATAGTCTGGCATGATTCTGGCCTAAGAAAAGCAGGGCCGACATGAGGGTTTGGTTGAAATGACAGTTTTAGAGTTCACTGTGGACCTTCCATGCAAGGTTGCCATCTGTGCAAGGAAATGGAGCTCGCAGAGTTTGGAATATGTCAGCTTGCTGGGGGTGTACCCAGAAGCTGCTCATTGCTGAGCCCAAACCACGCTCAGATCTTGTGAGGGTCTGGCTTTTCCTGGGTTTCACTCTAAACCTTGATTTGCAAACTTCGGAGGCTTCAGAAGAGTCTGAGCGTGGAACACCAACAACAGATACACCCAATATGCTGCAGCAGAACCAAACATTTTTTTAAAAGCATTGGAAGTTGTCTGCTTTGGCGTGGGAAGAAACCACCAAAAAGCTTTCACCGTGTCCAGGTTGATTTTGGATTATCAATCCTAGGGTGTCTTGTGTTTGCTGTGAAGCAGCTGCCAGGGATGAGGTGGGATCCTGCCAGACAATTCCTGCCCTTTGAGGGAATTCAGCCTCACCTGCAGCTCCTCAGCTGCAGCTCCCACCCAGCTGAGCCAGTCCAAAGGTTCCAATCTGTCCACAGCGTTTTGTACAACTTCACTTGCAATATTTTGTTGTCTCTCCTTGGCACAGCAGGGAAAACGTTCCACTTTCACACAGAAAAACATTGACCAACTCTAAACAGAAAATTACTTGAAATTGCAGGTTAGCCAGGATTTCTTACTTTGCAACGTTTGTGTTTCCATTGAGTCTCTTATTATAGGAAATTTAGATATGGAGCAGAAGCATCTGGCCTTCAAAGGACCCTGAAATTGCCATGGGATGTTATGATAATGCTGCTTTTATGTGACTGATCTTTTCCATTTGTCCTTTGCTCTCTAGGTAACAGCTTGGAAAATGTCACCTTTTGGTAGGTGAAGAGAATGCTGCTCTGTGTAGGGTTTGTGATACCAACCCTTATTATAATCACTCTACATGAGATGCAGATCTTGCAGCAGCCTGGAAATTCTTGTCAAATGAACCCAAATCAGGAAGGTCAAATGTTCTCATGGAGAATGCAAGATAAGGGTGACTTCTGTGCCCACTCTTGAATATAGCATCTTCTTCGATCAGAAAGATATTTAAAATTACTTCTAGCAGCAGGCTGGGTAACAATATACCCGTGTGTGCCAGGCTAAAAATAGCCCTTGGAACTGCATTTGTAATACACTGTGAAGTATGTGATTGCTGGGAGAGATTTCAGAACTTTCTTTTTTGCTTTCTGTCTTACATTAATTACACTTTCCAAACATATCTTTAACATATTGGATGTCAGGATTTCTTCCTCAATCGTGTGATCACCTTGGGTTTTGGAAAGTGTTGTTGGATTTTTAGTGGTAGCGTAGCTATCATAAAGGTGGATTTTATTACATTAAGAGTTTAAAGAAGTTGGTCTTAAAATAAATTATAACCTGAATAACAAACACAACAATACAGTTTTATAAAACCCTATAAGAGTGGCATAGGTCCTGGAATTTAACCAAAAATCAATGAAAAATCAATTACAGAGCTTTATTTCAAGGCTTTTCCTACGCAGTGCTTGCAGAGTAAACTTTACAACACGCTGTTATACGAAAGCAAAAAAAAATGTATTAGCGCATCCAGCTTCTAAACCAAAGAGTAAAGTGAATGGAACATGTGTTTAAAGTGAAAAAATAGAAGGAATAGCAGAGGAAAAAAACCCTTCTAACAAGCTTTGCTTTCTGTTTTTACTTATATATTTATTTATTTAAAGGCAATAACATCATGCATTAAGCTTTGAAGTAGGAGAGCATTTGTGGGTGTGGTGGGGAAGGAGCAGGGGCTGCAGGGCTCCCTGGTGCCTTTGACACCTTTATGGTGATGTTTGATCTTCATCCCCATTCACCCCCAGCTCCAAACTCAGCTCACGCCTTCACTCTTGGGAATGGTGCAGAGAGTTCTCAGGGGTAGAAATCTGGGCTTTCCAGGGAAGTTTGTGGAAATTCATCCATCTTCATGCAGTCCCAGTACACCAGGACTCCTGCTAAGGCACAGGGGCACCAAGACACTGCCATGGTAAAAGCCACCAATGGTTCCAAGAGAGTGCAGGTTGCAGGATCAAGGCTCTGGCCTTTTCTCCAGGTGGTGCAGATGAAACTGGGGGGACTCTGGAGCTCTGCAAGTACATGGTAGGACGGGGATGAGAGTCTGTATCTCCTGAGTCCCAGTGTATTTTGTACCCCCTCTCACTGGGTTGCTCTCCATGAAGCACAGCCATCCCAAAAGAGAGCAGGCTGGAGGGTTTTGTGGAGATGCAATTCAAGCTCTGTGGGAGATGGGGCAGTTGGTGCCTTTGGAATTTCTCCATCCAGCATCTCCCCAACCCATTTGTGTCTGTGTGCCAGCTGTCTGCTCTTAACCTGTGTGGGTGCACAGTTTACTTACTGCTCTGGGGACAGTTTTTTGCTTTTGTTTCCTCCATATTTCTCAAAAAAAAAAAAAAAATCTCATTTATATGCCCATATAGAGAAGATTTTCTTTCCAGAATGTTGTGAAATTAATTGTTGAGAATTTTTACTAAGCACCTTGAAATGTATGCAGTAAATACATCAAAAAGAAAGCAAGGGATGGTGCTTATAGGGCCAGGAGGGATCTGGGAGTGCCCAAGGGAGGGGAGGAGGCCTTGGTGTCCCTGTTTGATCCTGAGGAAACTGAGGCCCAAACTGTGGTGGCACGGGGAGAAATCCTAAATTAGGGTGAAAGTGAGACTGGGGCCTCGTGGAGGAACCTGAGGACATGTGAGGTGCTGCAGGCTCTGCCACAGCCCCCGGCACTGCAGATGGTGCACACCAGCACTCAGCACCCACACCCACCCAGCACCCACAGTCCTTCCTGACAGGACTGCCTGGATCATGGGATCACCTTCCTTTCTGGACATTAACAAACACCTGAAGCACAGCAGGTGCCTGCTCACACCTTTCTTCTTAAAACGTAGCTAAAAGTGAATAACAGATCTCATGGAACCCGAAGGGGACAGGGAAGAGGCTGGATCCATCCACCCCCTTCCCATTCCCAGTATTTATCTGCCCGTGGAAAATGCTGGGAGGTGGCTGGCAGAAGCTAAATTTCGATAACAAGAATGGAAGGAACATGTGTACACAGTTGTTTTCCCTGCCTGGGGTCTGTGTAGTTCCTCTGGAAGGTTAATAAATGGTATGCAAATCCTCTTAAATGGCCATGTTTACACCACAGCTTAGTGGCTCCAGCCATGTCCTCTACTTTCAACTCCTGAAGTTTGAGTGGAAAAAGAATTTGCTTCCCCACGCTCTTTAGAGCTCTCCCAGGTTTTGTCCATGCTTTTGGTCAGCTATCTGCTCTTGGGATCAGAAAGGGCATCACCAGAGGAAAGGAAAGAAAAAAAAGGTAAACTTGCCTTAATGAAAAAAAAAAGGAAAAAAAAAAAAGATGTTTTGCTTAAAGACAGGAGGCTACTGTGGTGCAAAATGAATGATTAATAAGGATAAGAAAAACCTAGTTCAACAGGGCAAATGCTCAATAACAGCTCATTTAATCATTGGCAGATTAGCTGCAAATGCAAAGTGTCTGTGCAGCATTGTGTTAACTCATGCTGGAAAGTGTTGGCTACTCCTTTAATGACAGCATAACCTTTCATTGTGCATTTGTTTTAAACTCCTCTCCTTTAGATGGCAGAGTGTTTGAGGTTTTGTTTTGTTTTTTGGTTTGGTTTTTATTTTTTTGTCTTCTTCTGCCCTCAATGCATTTTGCAACATGGGAATATGTTGTGAGTTGTGTCACCTCTGCAGATACTGCCAGGCTGGAGTTGTGTCTTTGGGAGAGAATCGGATTTCATAAAGTACAGGCTCAGCTTTGGCAACCACTGCCTCCTCCCTTGATTTCATTTTCTGGCAGCACTGATGCTGTCCTTGCGTAATTGTCCTTATGAGAAGCAAGTACACCATAACAAGTGCATTTATTTGTTGCCATGAGGAGAGTGGTTTAGCTTGGAGAAATACAGTGATCTAAGACCTCCTCTTGAGCAACACAGTCATTGCAAACAGAGGACCTGATTCAGGGATGATTTTTAGAAATATAATTATTGCTCTTGCTGATTGTCCAAAGGAGCATTTGTTGTATACAAATTGCTTTCATTATTTGCATTCATGATGAACACAGCTCTTCCTAAAGGGTGGTGAGTGCATTGAGGGAAGGTCTAAGCAGCTTTCCAAGGTGTGTGTTTTGTTTCCAAACCAGGGGCATCACCCGTGGCCTCAGGTTTTCAAGGCCAAGCAAACCAGGGCCTCCCACTCTCTTTTATCACAGAAAGGGCTGTTTCCACACACAATCTTCTTCAGCCTCAGTTTACCCAGCTTAAGCCAGGACTACCACGTCTGGGTTAGTGGGGTACATGAATAAAATTACTGGTGTGAAAAAAGAAGGTTTGGGCCAAATAAAGGGGAAGAATTGGTGGCTGAATTAGTACTAAAGTTGATACAGAGAGTTGTGCTGGGCTGAGCTCTACCGTAATTCACATTTGCCTCCATCAGCGAGTCCTGGTGCACAGAAACCCCAAGGATGCTCTTTGTCAGTTATTTTGTGGGACCGGCTGCTTCAGCCGCCCAGCATCACTCCCCACGTGCTGTGATAACAGGATAAGCAAGAGGCAATTTTCCTGGTAACACATAAATGTTTGGTTCCTGCTCAAATTCATAGTGTAAAGAAAAACACTGTTTGAGGAAGGCTGGGTGAGCAGCGATGCAAAGGTTGTAAATACCAGTTCACAGCGACGTTAGTGATGAATCTATTCTGCATTAATATTTTTGTTTATCATCATCCAGAGCTTTCAAACAGCAGGGATTGTTTAGCAATAAAACACACTTCTTAACCAAATTCCCCATTCTTTCCCCCCTTTAATGCGTCTGACCAGCTCTCTTGGCACTTTCCATCACATTGTAATTCTGCAGGTCACCTGTCACATTGCTGAAGAGATAGAAACAAAGTCGTGTGTGCAGGAATTTGATCATTTGAGCTGGTTTTAAACTCATTTCAATTAACTTGGTACACTGCTGGAGATAAGCTGCCCCTGCCTGGAGTCACCTTTACTGATAGTCAGCAAAGGATGTGAGTTACATGACATTCACCACGGATTCATATTTATCACCAGTAACTATACAGCGATGAGAGGCTGGTAATGCACACTCTGTCATTATCTTTAGCACTTTATATATATATTTGGCTCCTGTGGCAGAAACGTTCTCATGGCTGTTGTAAGTGAAGCATCACCTGTGTAACAGATTTTCTGACGCTTCCACTTTGCTTCTCAAATTCAGAGGAAGAGGTGTGAGCGTGATGGGCTCCGAAGGTGGTGGGAAGGCTGAGGAAGGCACAGGAGAACTGCAGCAGCTCTCAGAAGGTCTTGTGCAGACTGGAGGAATTTGTATTCCCCGTTTGCAGGTGGGCTTGTAGGTGCATGGCAGCACTATTGCCCAGCAAGGCAAGGCTTTCCAAAGCCTTAAGAGCACGAGAGCATGGCCTGTGACCTCTGGTACCTGCAGAAACCTTTTCCTGGCAGCCACCTGGGGTTGAAGAAACGTCAGCACAGGAATTCAGTCCTACCATAGGCAAGGGTGTCAGGAGCTTCACGGATAAGCTGTTCTCTAAAGTCCCAAGTAACGGGTTGAACCACCTCTCAGCCCAGCACAGCCAAACTCCTGCTGTTTTAAACCATTCTGTGAGGGAGCTCTGCTGCAGCACATGTCAGCAAGGCAGAGGCCCCCGAGCACTGGCAATTTTAGAGATGATCTCTCTTTTAGAGATCAAAGCTCATGACAGGATGCAATTAAGTTTAGCAGAGACAGGTGATCAGGGACTAATACTTTGCATAGGAAAGATGAGCTCGGCATAGGAAATTTGGAACAATGATGAGATTTCTTCTTTGGCTGTTGGTCACAAGTGGAGGAATAACATCATTAAGATATTAACTGAGTAGCCAGAGTGGGAATGTTCCTGTAGGTTGTTCAGCTGTACTGTGCACACTGAGCTCTTGTTAAAATTCCCATCTCATTCAGGACTTTTAAAAAAACAAACTATATAACCAAACTGTCAGAATTTGGTTAATAAGAGCTTTTTTTTTTTTTTTTTTTTCTGGCATAGCCCTTTTATTTTATTTTTTTCATTTGAAAGAGAGCATAAAAAATTAGGTACAAATAGTTTGTACCCCCTGGACTGGTGTAGAAGGTGGCACAGACATTTGGAATTGCTGGCTGTTAAAGAAGCAGTGATAGCAGGGCTGTTTGGAGCAGGGAGTGTTGCTGTGGAACACAGCCCAGCTGTAGAGAAACTATGGAAAAAAAGCCTTTGGATGATGCCACTGAGTTTGGATGTGTATTTTCTGATCCCTGCCACAAAGCACTGAGGCTGCGTCCCTTTCTGTGTATCTCTGACACCAGAGCAATGCCATTAACTGTGGGTTCTCTGTGGTGAGGGATGGGGACAGCGATCGATAACCAATATGTATTTCATAAACACTCAGCCAAGGTCACTAAAACAAACACAGGAACAGATCCACAGTACTCTCCTGCTAAGTCCATATGTCCCTGGGGAATATTCATTGCTATTGGGATGCAGGTGTTATTTCTGCTTCTCTGTTTTAATTCAGTTGGTCCCTGAAGGATCTGATGGGCTTTGGAGACCTTCTGGCTGCACCTTTTATCAGCTAACACTATCCATCTGTGGCACAGTGCTGGCCTTTCCTGTGACCTATCTGCTGTGTGACCTTGGTTTTGCCCCACCACTAATCTGTAGAGCCAGTTCTGGCCCCTCAACTATTTAACCCTTCAGCATTGTAGATCTGATTGTTCTTGCACCACAGTGGAAGCAGAAAACCAGCTGTACAAACAGCTCCTGCTGCTGCAGAGACGTCCATAATCAAGGGAGGCAGGTGGGCACATTAAACTAACGAGTTTTGCTGGAGCATTTGGGTCAGTCATTGCAAAGGGTCATTGGAGGTCATTGGAAACACTTGGTGGGATGCTGGGTGCCTTACACAGGTGAGGCTGCTCCAGGTCAGTGGCCAAGTCTATAAAGTCAGTAAGAGGAGCCCTTTCTTCTTTCTGATCCTCGAACCAGCAGGTCTGAGTGCTTAAGAAGCCAGAAGGTAACAGCTCCATCTTTAATTCTTTTTATCTTAAACATTTCTTTAGAGAAATTATTTGCGGGATGAGTTCTCCAAGGATTGGAATTGCCAAAATATGGGTGGAATATTTGGATTAGTTGGGATATTTGAAAAACTGCCACCCTAAATAAGAGAGAGAGTGCATCTGCATGTTGGTGATTAGGCCCTGGTGCTGCTCTGCTCAGATTAAAAGCCCCGTTTCTCTCCCTGTCAAACACCGTGAGGAAGGAACTTCATCTTGGTAAACCATCCAGTTTAAGTATTTGAACACTAAGTGGAAGTTTCTGGTGATCAAAGTAATTTCCTTGAATAATGTATTCATACATAAACCTGAAAGAAATGTCATAATTGCAATAAGGTGTCTCTGGGGAGTTTGGTTATCATGATATAATCACATCCCTGGAGAGTGAGAGGCACGAGGCATAGCCTTGTGCTTAATAACACCCCAAGGGTGTGATTATCTCATAGCAATCGCACCCTCATTGTGCCATGTGGCCTCAAGAGCTGCAACGGGGAGAGAAAGCCACAAAATTTAAGTGGAGGCAACAAAAACATGGAGACCTTGGCTATTTGGACACCAATTTATGCATTTTTTTTTTTGGTGGAAAGAAAAAAGCTAGGAGCAGCACGATGAACAGCAGAGAGTGAAGCTGTTTCCTTGCAGAGCAAGGAAGAATGGGATGCAGTATCTGTCCTCAGCCATCTGCTGTGCCTTGTCCTGCCCTCCCTCTATTTTTTTTCTTTATTCCACCAAGTTGAATTAACGTGGAGGGGCTCGTTGTGATGCGGCACAGAGCTGACAGTGCCTTGGCAAAGTGTCACGCTGCCTGTGGGACCTGGGCACGGCAGGCACGGCGCTCCCTCCACGGGAAACAGGGAAGGACACGGCCTGGAGGATGGGGAGAGGGGGGAGTTGTGCAGAGCCACTCCTCTCCCCATCCTCCTGTCTGCTCCCAGACTCCTGCTGCTGCAGGGCAGTGGCAGAAGGGAGGCTGTAAGGCAGGTGGGATGCTGCTTTGGACAGTGGCTGTGCTGTTTGTGTGGGAGGCTTGGAAACCTGGGGGTTTTGCTCCTCAGTGCAGGTCTGGAAGTTGGATTTAGAGGAGACGTTTCCTTGCAGCAGCAGATGTGGCTGAAAGTTGCATTATCCTCTGCTGGTTTCCATGGGGGGTGATGTGAAGGAAGGGTTTTTGTGGGGGGATCACTCAGGGCCCCGCTGCAGAGGCAGAGCAGGTTACAGGAACCCCAGATGCTGCTGCCCAGCCTGTTCTGAGCTGTCTCAGCAGCCCAGAGTGGATGGGACAGCTGGGTGCAATACTAAAAGAAAACCACTGTGGTTTGGTTGTGTATAACCAGAAGGGCAAGAGGAAAGAGGAATGAATTCCCAGCCCAGCTGTATTAGCTTTGGAGGGAGTCAGCCTGTGCTGCTTATGGAGGTGATTTCTGAGATCCACTCCCACATCTTTTCCTGAAATGGAGCCCCGAAGGTGTGCTGTGCTTACCAGGAAAAGGGACAGTTGGAAATGCAAAACCCCTGAGTTTTGTGGCAGGTATTTCCCCTCATTCTCTGGCCCAGCTGGTTTGAAATCCAACCGTGTGGGCCCAGAGCTGTAGAATCTGACTGGGGGCATACACTTCTCATCAGGAGGCAACGTCTTGCTTCTTTACTACTTTTCTTTTGTTGTTTTGTTTTTCTGTTGTACCTGTGATTGCAAGGAGCCACAGTTTGACTCTTGTTTTGATCATGTAGGAATAAGTGGTTGCCAGAAAACAGGAGGTTTATAGCTTTCCTCTTGCTCTCTCTGCCCCAGCTCAACATGCACAACCTTTGTGTGCAAAAAAAAGGTACCTCCAGTATTCACGGGATGCTGCAGGGAATATATCATGTTTATAGCTGTTGGGGAAATAAAAGCTGTTGTTTAAATCTATTGTGTGCTCTCTAAGGTTTGCAAAAGCAGAGTTGTTTGGGAGATAAACCTTTTTTTTTTTTTTTTTCCTTAATACTGAAAGATGGATGGTTGTTATGTAGGTATGTGGGGAAAGGAGATATTTTATTGTGTGTTTTGTGTTTTCAATGGCTTGTAGATGTGGGTAGGAAGGAGGAGACGGGTCAAAATTCCAGCAGTGCCACAGTGCAGCATTTCTGGGCCTTTTCTGATTGTGTCTCTAAGGGTTTTGTAAAAAATAATTGTTGTTTTCTGTAGCACAGTCCCTCCCTGAGAGTGTGTCCTGCCATTGCTTTACTCTGCTCTTAGCAGCTGCAGAAAATGAGGGAGGATTTTTGGCAGCTGGTGAAGTGCACCCTGAGTCATCTGGGGTGGCGAGTTGGTGTTTTGGGAGGCACACTGAGAACTGTGCTGGTGTCTGGGTGCTGGGGATCAATCAGTGCTTGCTTTGGGCACTCTGCTCAGAAAGGGAAGGGCTGCCTGATTCCCTGAGCAGGGTGGCCGTGCTCTCCTCCACGTCCTGAATTTCCATTTCATTGTCCTTTTCCACAGCTGTCAGCCTGGGTGATTTATCAGACATCTTTTCTTAGTTTGTAAAACTTTTCACAGGGCTGACAAAAGATTGGCAACAGACTCGGTAGGACCTCACTGTACCAGACCTCTTGTGATGGGCAGAGAAAATGTTTATCTTTTGAGCAGCTACTTTTGCTTTTTGGGTACTAGGGAACATTTTGAAGAGATTCTCTTTTAATTTGGCTTTGGGAAAAACACTGTATGAACAAATCTACTGAAAAATCCTGGCAAGAGAGGAGAATTGACTAAAACAAATTAGAGAGGTTGGGTGCTTATTGCCTAGTCAGCTTATTAGATTTCTTCTACAATGTTTTTTTTAAAATCTGAAAGCCCCAAGGTGTAACTAGCATGCTTTATGTTTTTATAGAGTCTAGGCAATTTCCACAAATTGAAAAATCATTTTAAGCTTTCAGAACATGTCAGGATGATGAAATGAGTAAATTCTGTCTATTTTTTGATGACATTTTCTCATTCTTGCACATGGTAGGCTTGTTTTTGTTTACTATTAGGTGATGTGAGTTCTGAGGTGGTTTTTTCATTGTTAAAATAACAGCAGGGATATTTGAGGGGAAAAGCACACGTGGATGTGGATCCAGCGGACACAGGGAAGCGAGGGAATGCCTGGTCAGGCTGACCACTGTTGACAATGTCTCTTTAAGGAAGCTCTGTACTCTCTTGCAATGTTAAAGTTGCTAAGGTAACTGTGCATTTTTTTAGAGCACAGCAATGTAAATAGGTACATGACCTGTATAAATTCTCAGTGCATAAATTACTAGAGCCCTCAAGCTAGAGTAACTTATACACTTCCTTATTTCCAAATGACTTTTTGGCTTCTCTGCATGTCTAATGCACAAGGATTTGACGTGCCCAGTTCATGCTGCAAAATGTCCATGAACAGACCCGGGGCATTGATTTCCCCTGTGGTTTTGGTGCAAAGAGAAGCCAGGATTGCTTAATGGGCTGTATTGGGCCCTCAAGGAGAGGGACAGTGGCTCAGTGGTCCTTGCACCCCAGCAAGTCTCCCCAGCTCAATTCTGTGCTGGGGGATGCAACCCCTTGGATTGGCATCAGCCTTGTGTTGGGCAGGAAAGGAACCTTGGGGTTCTCACTGGAAACCTGTGTCCCTGCCTGTGGCTGTGCCTGACCACCCACCTGAGTGCAATCCCAGTAGCTGTTTGAAATAGGGGGGCTGGGTCCAGAGATGTAGGTCCAAGATACCCTGGTGAGTCCCACAGCCTGTGCATGGGTCTAATCCGCATCTCCCACAGCAGCTTTGCTCAGTGCCAGCTCTGCACGGTACCTGGTGTGTGCTTCTTGGGCTGCAAGAGGCCAGATTGTCTTAGGAAAACTGAAGCTGAACAGCTCCTGCTTTGATGCCAAATTCTACAACCCACATCCTTGTCCTTTGTCCTCTTTTGCTATTGTGTTTTTGCAGCATCCCTGAATGCAGAGTTGCTGGAGGGGATGACACAGTTCAGTTAATTTTATGCCTGTGCACACTGTTGCTGTGTCTGCACTCAAATTGTGTGTGGGGCTGGATGTTTGGGTCCTGCTGCCTTATGATAAAAGGTGTCATGCTCCTGATGGAGGCTTCTGGTGCAGAAATATGTGCACATACACCGGGTAACACATGTCCAGTGATTCTTCAAGCTGTGTTTGGCCTGCTGCACATATGCTGCAAAAATAGCTTGACCACTTGCAGCAAAACCAAACATGCTGATATGATCTCTGTGTGTCCAGGGGCCACTTCTCTGGGATTTCTGAGTGTCCATGTGGCCAAAATCTTCACACTACATCCAGATAAAGCGCTCTGGGAGACAGCAAGGATGGGGGTGCCTGGGGGGAGGCTTGCCCTGGCTTGGTGGTACTTGCTGCTATCAATTAGGAGGGGATATAATCTTATTTCTGGAAATATCTGCTGGTGAACATTAGACTGGCCACATGTGCCTTAGCAACATCCCGACCAGCTCTGCGGTGAGGTCATGGACCACCGTGGGGAAGGCAGGGCTGGCAGTGCCAGTTTCACAGGCTCCTTGTCAACAATACCATCTGCTGGATGGATCACTGCTTGGAAAGGGATGGCAGGACGTGGCATCTGACCATGGCGTGCACGGCTTATTTCCATGCTTACCTGTGGATACAAAAGGGTCTCTGTATAAAGAAATGCTCTGGCAAGGCAGCAGGGTACCCCTGTCCGTCCCTATTCCAGTGACGAGAGGTCTGGCTGAGGATGCTTGGATCTCCAGAGCTGGATCAGCTTCTGCTGAAAAAATCTCAGGGAATTTCAGGCTGGAGAAATATTTTAACTTGCTCCCTTCCTTTGGTTTCATGAGTCCTTTCTTCTTTCTCAGTCAGAGAAAGATCTGTGGAGACTTCTCGTATGGCATGGGAGGATGTGAGCAGCCCAGTGCTGGCGGACCCAAATGGTGTCAGAAGGCAGGAGACCTACTTGGAGGCCAGTTTGGAGGGCTGCCCCTCCCTGAGCACCGGAGCTCAGTGTATGGGTAGGTTCACCCTTGCTGCTGACATGCCAAATCCCAAATCATCTGATTTGATGAGATCCTCAGACTGCTGGGTTTTTCTTATGTGTTCATGGTTTTACAATAATAGTGGCTGCTGGGTGGAAATGACCTGAGCACAATCCAGCAGAGAAACTGAGAGCAGAATTTAGGCTAGATGTTGAAGTAGAAACCATTTCAGGAACAGGAGGGTGAAGGAATTGCTGTGGGGAGAAATTTGATACCGCAACTGGAATGATTTGGTGTCTGCTCACGTTGTACCTTGTCTTATTTTTAAGACAGAATTAAGTTGAACTGAAAAAGTCCTATCTGCTGTAGCATAGGGATGGAGCTGGTGAGCTTTGGTACAGTTATACTGAGACTCAGTGGAAAATACTGGAGAAGTTCTGCAGAGATTTTTTTTTTTTCAAGCAAACCAACAGGAGGTGGGAACACTCCTTCCCTTGGCTTGCAAGGAGAGTTGCTGTCTTATGACTCCTTGCTGCAATGAGAAGTTTTTTCCTTTCTTCAGGGCAGGAGTTTTGCAATCAGAACCCTCTAAGTCAGGCAGGAAAATTCAGCAGTGGATGTGTTGCTTTCTCCCCAGATCCTCTGCACTTCTGGCCCTGTGGCAGCACCCATGGGTCACCCATCCTCGGCGGGTGACAAAGCTGTGCCCTGGCTCTGTGCGCGCAGCGGGGCGCGCGGATTTTTGGTGGGTTTTTTTCAAGCAGTGCACTATTTTCAGGAGGAGATGGACTGTGCTGGCATGGGGCCAGAGGCAGCCCTCTCCTTGCCAGGAAGCCAGATGCATGGTCACATTGCCTGGCTCTCCCTGGCAAGGCTGGGAAAGCTTCAGCAGGTGTGATCAAACAGCATGCGGGAGCCGCAGGTCCAGAGCCGCCTGCCTCAGAGGTACCACCGCACTTTGTCACCAGAGCCCCTGCACGGCAAAGGCCCCCTCAGCCAAACCAAAAACCCTCGGTGCTGGGCGCTGCTCCTCCCTGGTGCGTGCTCCTCTGGGCTAGGCTTTGAGGGATGGCTCTGGAGCAAGGAGCAGCAGCAGGATGGAAAGGCTCTTTCCCCTGCCCTCCTCCCCCGCCGGAGCCTTCCACCTCCTCAGCAATGTTGTGGCGAGAGCAGAGCCTCACAGTCAGCAGACTGCAGTGACAGATGGCAGGTCATAAGCCCTCTCGCTAATCTAACACTGGAAAAGAAAATAGGGCTGGGGGTGATTCAGCTGCTAGGCCTCAAAGCGAGGGGCTGACGGGATAGCATGCTCCTCTGACATGTCCTTGAAGGATGCTGCATCCCAGAGGACTGCGGGAACAAAAGTAAAGTGACGATCGAGCAAAAAACTGTTTGCGGAATAAGGCAAATTTTGCTAAAAATGGATAATGTGCTCAGAGTCATTCTGAGTAATTGGATTTCTATTAGCAAGATGCAAATATTACTAATAGAATTCTCTAGCAGGAATAATTTGTGCTCTGGATCTGAAGCTACCCGGGCACTGTCGTCTTTCCATCCTTAATTGTCCACTGACCAGAGCTGTCTACACCCTAAATGTATTTATCTATCAAGCTGTCTCTTTGTATGTGTGGATCTGAAAGCAAGCTGAATCCATTTAATTCAGCGCAGCATTCTGGAAACATTCATGTGGCAAGAGGAATTTCTTGGCATTTGTGAGCTGCAACTTGCATTTAAAACTAATATATTTTATTTTCAAGGAAGGAATACAGGCTGCATCCTGAGCTACCTGCTCCTGCTGGCAAACACCCATCCTGCTGAAGTGGCAAAGCTTGTGACACCGTGGTGGAGGCCAATGTCAGAGGCTGTTGTTGCCTCCATCCTACCATGAAACCAGTTTAAGGTCGGGAGATAAGCAGGGAAAACCTCGTGGGGGGCACAGGGGATTCTGATGCCACAGGGCTTGGATGGTCCCAGTGAAACCAGTGGGGCTCTTTGCCATGGGAGGGCACAAATCAGAGCTTTAAATGTCCAGGAGTAGGGACTATGGGTCAGGTTTGCAGCTCCAAAGCAACATAGCTCTGCTGAAATGAGGAGTTACGGATGACTGTGGTCCTGCCTGCTGAACCTGCAGTGGAAAACGTGTGTAGCTGTGAGGGCAGGCACTGCTACCCCTGCTCAGTCACTGCTGGTGTCCCCCTGAAACAAAACAAAAAAATCAGTGTATTTTTAAAACTGATTCCTGAAGGGAGTATATTTTCGGAGTTTTTGAAATGAAAATGTCTTTTTAGCAGGATGAGTACCTGTACGTGATGTTCTTCATATTTTCTGGGGAGGAAAACCTCCCACTTTGGGAAACAGCTTTTGCCAAAAGTGCTAAGGGGTTTTTCAAGCTACAGTTCAAGTTTTTTTAGCTCAAATGTTTCACTTGTTGCCCCAAAATATTTTATAAAAAGTTTCAGGCTTGAAAACATTTTAAAGAGATAGGAAATCACAGTGTTCTAAAAAATCATTTTGGTGGAGGAGAAACACTTGTGGGCTGGTACCACCAGTGTTGACATCAGTTCTGATTTTTAACTTAGTAACAAGCTTGAACTAGCAGACTGCAGAGCAATTTCTTCTGGTCCCTCCTGGCTCCTGTTGGCTTTTTTCTTGGAGGAGGAAGGAAAAAAGGACTATAGAGAGAAGACACTTCCTTTTTGCACAATTCTGTATCCTGATACTGTTATAATGGGGAAAAGGGAATATGGAAAAGGAAAATTTCCCTGTCATAGTGTAGAGCTATAAAATACCTGGACATAACACTGCAAAACAGAACATGATATTGAAATTATACTGGCTCTTCAAACCTTTAGAAATACTGTCAGTGCTGAAGTGGCCCAAGTTCATGCCAGTTCAAAGGTCTGTCCTGAAGTTTGTTTTCATGCAGAGCTAAAATGGATTAGGAAAAATAAGTGATATTTTAAGAACTGCCAGGAAACTGGATGCTTCTACTCTGCTGAGGTTGAAACAAATATAAACGTTGACATGAAGGTTTGGGGTGAAACTAAAGCTGTGTGGTGTGTGAGGGCAATCTGTCAGGAAGTCTAATGAGGTTTGTTTTGTCCTGGAAGTTAAACCCTTTGGCAAGTTCCTTTAGCCAAAACTGGAGGAAGGAGGTGCCAAAGAGCAGCTTTTCTGCCGTTTGGGTGCAGACCAGTGGCGTGGCTGTACTGGCAAACATCTGTGCAGGTGAGTGGAGGGCAAGGTCTGGGAGGTCACGCTGTCTTCTCCAAGCTCCCAGCAAGCTTGCAAGCCATGAAACACTCATACAAGCCTAGAATTAGGGTTGGAAATATCACTGATCAAACCCTTCCAAGGATCCCTCACTATATTGTTAATGACCTGCTCATGGATCTGATGGGAAAGGTCCATTTAAAAGCACAGAACCCCCAGTGATTCTCACAACTGCTTCTCAGAGAAGATTTAGCCTTTCTGAAACCCGATATAGATCAGCTTTTTCTCCTGGGAGCTATGGAATACAACCCTCTACTAAATGCTCTGGCCTTTGCGTCGCAATTTGATCGTGGGAGGAGATACCTTAGAAAAGGGGTTTTGTTAATTGTTTTTTTGTCTAGGCAGATGGCAGCAAAGATGGCTGAGATAGTAATGGAGCAATTTTTTGCTCATTAAGGGCATGTTTTGCAAGAAGGTACAATTTTTATGAATAAATGCCATAAAATAACATATTATCAGTGACATGGGGCAGGGTCTTCACTGTGACCTGTTGTGCTGTTTGATCGCCATAGGAGAGTGAGCCCAAACTCTGTCCTGCTTAAAAATCCAGAGGATTGGTTTCAGTTATGGCTCAGCTCATTCTTGGAAAAATCAGACACTTCCCACCATTATCACGTCTGAAAATCTGACCTGGGAAAATAACTGCAAATGCAGTCAATGAATCTGTGCTTAGACACGCCCACTCTGCCGTTGGAACACTGAAATCGATAGGATAATACGTATCATTTAGCTGGAAAGCAAGGCAAAAATAGAAGGGACATGAACAAAAAGAAGGTGTTAAAAGCCGGGTCCTGTTTTTAGAGTCCTTCTCGTGTAAGTGCAGCCGAGGCGCTGGAGGTGAAAGAGCTGCTGGTTCCAGTGATGTGACAATAATAATAAGTAGTAGAAGTCGTGGCAAAGCTGAAGGCAGGAGCTGGGGCGGGGGAACCGTGGCTGGGTAAGGCGGCTTGTGCAATTCCCAGAGCTCTCCTTATCTCCCTGTGCCTTTGGTTGGCATATCAGCCAGACAAAGAGCTTAACGCCACTTGGCAGAGTGGCTGGGGAAATTGTTTAAAATTTCCAGCAACTGGAACAATTAAGTAAGCCTTGGAACGAGGGAGAATAGTTGTCCCCTTAGGATTCCTATCACCCAAGGATAACATTTCCAGGCTTTGTCCAGCAAGAGATGTCACTTCATTTACAGAGATCCTCACAATGTTGAGGTATATTGGATATTGGTTATTATATGCAGAAGACTATCAGGAATCAGCTCAGCTGGGCTAATTGTTCCTGGGTTCGGGGCTGATGGAATTTTAATTTAAGGGCTTGTGAAGTTTCCCAGAATTATAAAAGATGATGAAAAAGCCTTGTTTTCAGAAGTATGTTATTAATATCTTGGATTCAGGGAATTTAAGGTTTCAGCCAAATGCATCCCTGAAAAAGAGATTCCTCAGCTGGGACTTACTACCCTTGGCTGCCTGTTTTGGGATGGAGACAGGATGGAAAAGCAGCATTTTCTACAAGAACTGACTGTGGCAAGGGCTCCATTCTCTGACAGTTGTGTTGACATCATGTTCCTCAATGTTTGTTTTTATAGCTTGCAAAAGAAGAGAAGTGTTGCCCTATTTTGTGTCACTGCTTTTTCTAGGGTGCTTCTCTTCCCTTCCACCTCTTTCCTTTACTGAACCTGTGCTGAGGATGTGTCATTCCTTCACAGCCCCCTCCCTTTGGATGGGGGAGGAGCAACGACTCCGTGGTACTGTATAAATAGTTGCTTTATTATCATAAAAAAATTGCACTCTAAAGATTTTTAGGATCAAAACATACCAAAGAAAATGTAAAACAAAATTAAAATGAAGTCGGTATTCACATTGTCAGCAGTTATTTTGTCACTGCAAAGCATCTCCTCAAAGGAATATTGTGCAGCACAGCAGCAGCCGAATGAAGCAAGCGGCTCCGGCGTTTACTTAAAAGGGAAGTGCAGGGACATCTTCAAACTGCAGTAATGGATCCCTGGGGTTTCTCTAAAGTCTGATAGTGGCACTGACATTTCCTGTGAAGTTGGAGGCTGGCAGGTTGTTAAAACTTCCCCGTTTTTTTTTTTAACCGCATCAAGTGTTGCTGTAGTTTGTTGAACGTATAAAATCACTTCTCCACCTCCTCCTTTAAAAAAAAAAAATCCAGATATCAATAAAGAACTTGAGAGAGGAAAACACTATAATTATAGCCAAAAAGCTGGCACAATGCCTGCTGTATAAACCCGTTATTTTGGTAGCAGAGAATTCGGTACTGGAATAATTCTCTGGGTGGAAACTTGGCAAACATGATCTCAGCCTGTGAGCTAATCTTTTCTTTTTCCTCCTGTAATAACATTTTTTTCTACGCTACAGATTTAGCCATTTTAAAATTGTGCATCCTATTACTGAGATTGTGTATGCACAAATGACCTATGTTATGGGTCTCTGGGGTGACGTGAATGTAGACAAGAGATCTGCATGTTAGATTAAAACCCCTTCGCTGGAAAATTGGTGCCCTGTAGATTCAAATACAATTAGCCTTGATCTGAACTGCTGCCGCCAGGGGAGCTGGCTATTGCTGAGGGTGCCATGGGAGGACTGGGGCCCAGGAGAGCCTGGACAAGGTCTGGGATCAGGATTTTGGGTTGCTGTGTGATGGGGAGATGTGTGATTCTGTTTCTGCTCCTCACCGTTGCTGTCTCGCAGTAATTCTGTCCTAGAGCTCGCTGGTCTTGGGGAGTAAAAGTCTAAATGTTTGCACACATTTGAGGATTCAAGTCCATTGTGAAATGGAGCTGGTTCTATCTCCATAACATTGCAGGAGGTGTCATCAGCCCTGCACAGAGACCAGTTTTTATGGTTGGCCCTTCTTTTTAACAGAGCTGAGACACCAGAACACCTTGGTGGAACTGTAAAAGAGCTCAGGTAACGCAGGACTCTCGTAACTTTTTTTTTTTTTTTCATTTTGACCTACATCTTCAGTTTTTAAAGAACAGTGTGTTTGCCTACACTTGCAGGTTCTGGGAGCTGCAGATGCTATGGGAAGAGAGTGAGGTTTGAATTGAAATTCATGCCAGCCTGCCATAAACATCTTTCTAAATGAATATTATAAGATCAAATCTCTCACTGCTGTTGTCGCTCCCTCCAGGGTGCCTTGGTGCTCTGGTAGCAGAGACTGTCCCATGTGTTGGGACTGCCTGGGTGGGAATCCAGGGGCAAAACTCGTGCTTTGGAACTGTGGGATAATTAGTTCCACTTCCCTGCAGCAGAAGGCAGGACTTGCAGACACCTTTGAAATCTTCTTACCAGAAAGTGGGATGTGCAGTTTGCTATGTGCTGATTTCCAGAGAAATCAGCCTCTTAAAGAGGGATTTTTTTGAGAGTGTTGGGGCAAAAAAAAAACCGGAACCACTGTTGGAATTGAAGCAGGCTGAGACCAGAGGTGCTCTGTGGATGCTGGTGCTTGCTTTGGGCGGGCAGCAAACCTGCTTATAACTTTTAACATTTTTCACCTGGAGGCACAAATTATTTTCCTCCAGACTATGCACGGGATTGACTTTGGGTTTTTTTGCTCCCAGGGTGGTGCTGAGTGCAATTTGCAACAGCCTGCAGGAAACAGGACCCCTTGGTGGGGATGTGTGAGCAGCACTGGTGCTGCCATTCAACCCCTGTCATTACCTTGTTCTGTGTTAAAGCTGAGTGTGGTTCAGGCTGAAAAGCTGAACTTTGAAGGTATCTGTCTGCTCATGGGATGTGCTTAAAAATTAGGGAGATTTTTTAGGTAGTATTAATTACTATGGCACTTCTTGAATAAATGATCCCTTGGCACTTTGCATCAGCCACAGATTGTCACTCTTGAACCTTGCTGAAGACAATGTTCCATGTGCTTGGGCTGAAGTTGGTGGATAATCCATAGCAGATTTTGAGGCAGGAGCATCACTTTAAATAATTTACCTGTTGGAGTGGTTCTGGGCTGTTCTGGCTGACAAGGTTGAAAAGACTTTGCAAATGAAGGGGCACCTCTGAAGATTGTGGTGACACAGGGGTTACAAGCCAGATCCAAAACACCACTGAGGCTACAGAAGAGCTGCTATGCCTTTGGTGGGGGCCTTTGGGTCAGGCTGGCTCTTGTCTCCAAGGTGTGACCATTAACTGAGTCCTGAGTTCAGTCTTGCCCTAAGGGAGCAGCCAGTGAGAGGCATTTAAAAACACCAGGCAGGTCATGGTCATACCTGGATGGAGTGGCCTCTGCAAGTATTCACAGATCATATTAATCATTAAGTGTGCCACAAAGACATCCTATTAAAAATAAAAAAAAATAAAAAAAATATCATGAAGGCCCAAGGGGAAGGGAACCCAATGTGCTGCTGTCTTTTGCCTTTTTCAGAGTTTGGTTCTAGCCTTTGGAGAATTCCTGTTCATGCTGTAAAATTTTTTAGGAAGACAGAAAAGTGCATTGAAAACAAAACTAGGTTAACTTCCCTTTGCAAGCCCAAGTCTGACTTCCAGGAGGGGAAGGTGTTTTGGTGGAGTCTTGGTCCCTGGAAGATGGATTTACATCTTTCATCCCTGCTATCCCCATGGAGAAGAAGGAAAAAAAGCCCCAACCCTCAGATATTTTATCTTGCTCTGAAGGACCCAAGCAGATCTCTCCCCAGGGACCATAAATTCTTTCCTGACTGTCACCACTGCTCCTGGACTCTGGTGCAGCATGTTGGGAGAGTGAGCTTTGTTCTTCCACAGCACAGAGGACATGCCACAAATAATTTAAGGGACCATTTTTCTTGTTATATGATGTTAAATATTCTTTACTTAAAAAAAAAAAAAAATCCACACCACTTGGCATAAAGTAATATATCCAGTAGAAGGGCAGATGCTGTTTAATAAAAGACACAGCACTTGCCTCTGTTCTGCATCCAACCTCCTGAATCACTTCCAGCCCGCTCTCACCTCCGCTGCAAGGTGATGAGATGGGCCAAGAACAAGCTCTGTGCTGGGCCAAAACTATTTAAGGACATTTTTTTCTACCTCCAATTCAACTGCAGGAAAAAAGAACTTGTGATTTCAGTGCAGCTGATTGGAATGATGGGTTTTTTTTAAACCCAACTTATTTGGGGACCTTCTCCATCTTCAGTAGAAATCGTGTGTTCAAATCCCGGTGATGTTGGTGCTGTGGGAGGCTGGGCTGCAGCCCTTCCAATCACAGAATCATGGAATCATTAAGGTTGGGAAAGACCTCTAAGATCACCAAATCCAACAGTCAAAGGTCAAAGGATGTGTCCTCTGGGCTTGCTCTGGTTCCTGTTTGGAGGATATGATGAAGTCTTAATGGTAGTGGAGATCTGGGGGCTGATGGGGAAAGTTCTCTGGCTTTCAGAGAAAAGAGATTGGACCAATAAACCAATGAAAGAGCAAACTTCAAACTCCTCTGCTCATGTATTTATTGGGTCTCTTTGCAATGCAGAAGCAGGTGATAAACTGTCCACAAACATTGATTACAGAAGAGAAAAGTAGAAGGTGTAAAGGGAAAAATCTGATTCCTGACTCACGTTCTCACCTCCAGTTTGGGGGCAGTGATGGGGTTTTGTTCCCCTGCTGTATTTCTTCCCCGATACAGAAACAGAATTGGAAAAAATAATACACAGGGAAATGGCAACCCCAAACCAACCCTCTTGAAAACCTGTTCCTCTAAGCTTTCTGTTTCTTTAGTGGACTTTGTTTGCCACCTGCTTATCTCATTCCTCCTTTGAGCCTGTGAAAGGCACCTTCATGTGTTTCTAAAACTTTGCTTCAGTGCTAAGGTAAATATGAATTTTATTGTGTGAGCAGAGATTTTTGGAAACAAGACTTTGAATGCACAGATCTTGTGATTTCAAGGTAAAACAGGAGATATTTTCTTATGAATTTAACTGCTGTATTGGCACTTTTGATGTTAGGGTTTTTCCCCCCCCCTGTATAATGTATCCTGATTTCCTTGATATTTTCCTTGGTTTTTTGCCTAACTGCTTTTTTAATAACCTCCAAGCAATTCAGTTCTGGCATCTGAACTTGTGTATTTGTGGGGAAGGATTGGACGATGACTTTCAGATTCCGAGTTTTGTTTGACAGCTTCTTATTCCTTGTAACAATTTCATTACTAACAGCCAGGAAGCCAATTTTAGAGCAGCACAGAAAGACTTTCACAGGTAGCATGAACACAGTCAACGCAAAACCACCTCTGCCCCTGCAATGTAAACACTGAAGCATGTCCATACATTTAACTATGACTGTTCCAAAGAGGTGCTGGTGCTGTTGGCAGGGCTGGGGCCTCAGCATTCTCAAACTGCTGCTTTTTTTTCTCATTTTTCCTCACTTTCACATGAATTTTTATGAATGACATAGCATGTGTTTGTGTGTTTTTATGCCTGTGTCCTAGTGGGTTTGATCTGGGTGCATCAGGCATCTGCCTTGCACAGTTCCCATCTATACCATGTTAATTATATTGCTCTGCTCTGACATAATAAACACTGAGCGAGCTGTGAATAGAATATTTACGACGCCACCTGAACTCTAAGTAATTATAGCTGTGTAATTTAGCTTCCCCCTATTTCATTTTATATATAATGCAATATTTCAAAATATTCCAGCGCGCATCTATCTTTAGCTCTGTGTTTGAATGAATAAATTGTGATTCTCTTTCAAAGGTAATATATCAGCAATGCCCTTAAGGGAGGGCGCTGTAGCGCTGTCAAGAGTGATCCATAAACTAATTCCCGCATAAACATAGACAATGGATACAGGGAATGAACCCACACCTTCATTCACAGAAAATAATACTGTACTTACCTGTCTGGGTCTGTGTAAGTCCAATGCTCTACTGCCAAAGCACTAAAGGAAGGTGTGCAATATATCTCAGCCTAATGGGTTTTAATACAGGACTTTTCCTGCAATTCAAGGTGCTGGGACACAATTAGTGTTGATGTTTACAGCTGGAGAAGTAAAACTACTGCTGTGGGGATGTGGTTTGAGGCTGAATGTTGGTATTTGTTCATGGGCTGCAAGGGTCCCACTCCAATACCTGCTGCTGCCTGGTCCTGTGGAAACCAGACCTGTGCATTATTGAGCAGTTCTTCAAGGAGGCATAACAATGCTTGGGTGTGAGGGGCCCTGACAGACCCGGTGTGAGCAGGGATGCTGAGGGATGATGGGCACTTCCTGGGGATTAGCAGTGCCTGGACATTGCCAGCAGCACGTGAGGGTGCCAGCCCCTCTTCCACCTGGCTCTCACTGGTCAGCACAAGCACGTGTGGAGTGTCTCAGCTCTGTTCCTTGCTCTGGCTCTCAACAGCTACTGACTTTTGGATCCATGGCCCCAGCCTCTCTTTGCCTCAGTCTCCTCAGCTGCAAATCCTGTAAAATACCACTCACTTCTTAAACAGATGAGGCTACATTATTTCAGAATCTGAACTAGAGCTAGATGCCTCTCTGGAATGTGCTGAACAAGAGGTTGTAGACTTAAATGATCTTTCATACTGAATTAGGAACCAGGAAATCAGAGAGTCACAGAATGGAAGGGATCTTTTTCCAACCCCCTGCCATGGGCAGGGTCACCCTCCACTATCCCAGGTTACTCCAAGCCCTGTCCAACCTGGCCTTGGACACCTCCAGGGATGGGGCAGCCACAGCTTCTCTGGGCACCTTGTGCCAGAACCTCCCCACCCTCACAGGGGAGAATTTCTTCCCAATATCCAATCTAAACCTATTCTCTCAGTTTTAAACCACTCCCCTTTGTTGTGTCACTACATGCCCTTGTTCAAACAACCTCAAACATTTGCATTTTTGTTTTGCAAAGTGCTTTGAGATCCTCATACCAAAGGTGGTGTAAATGCAGTGTATATCCTCTTATATCCTTGAAAACCCATCCAATATGATTTTGCCCTCTTTTTTATTTCCACAGAGCCTTCTGGGCTCATTCTTGTGGTTCCTCTACACAAAGCCCTGGTTGGTGACAGTGGCCTTGAGTGGGGGAGCAATCCCACCCAGGACTGCTGGAGTACCAAAGATGTGCTCACACTTACACCAATTAAAAGATACTTATGAGAGTCAGAATCACCTTTTCTTTTTTTTTTTCCTTTTTTTTTTTTTTTTTAATTAAAAATGTCAGGATTCAGACTTTACATGGGATTTGCGATGGTTCCAATTCCCGGTTGGCATGTGTGAGGCAGCACCCAGGAGATTTGAGGTTTCCATGACATCATACGGTAACTGTGAGCCTAACAGTTAATTAAATACTATATCCATGTATTCTAGTTAATTGATGCTTCCTTTACATGGTTTATTGTGCTGCAAACTGGTATTGCTTCTGTCTCAGTGAGCAAACACAGAGAGGGAGCGGGAGAAGGAGACGGGGGGATGCTCCCGCTGGCGGCTGGGGAGAGGGAGCTGTTGGCACACGGCTCCGTGCCCAGGGGCATCCTCGAGGAGAGCCCAGCGTCACCTGCACACCAGGGGCTGGAGGTGGCTCTGCGGGTCAGATGGAGATCTTTTATGAATGAGCTGAGCCGAGCCTTGGGAATGAAGTGCAGGCACAAGCAATCTGTGCCTTTTTTTTTTTTTCCCAAGTCCAGCTTTGTCTGGGGTTTCTGTTTATGCAGAGGAGGGTGCTCCCTTATGTTTATGCAGTGCACAAATGTGGCATCACCTCTGTGACGACTGCCCTGCGGGAATGTGACTCTGCCCAAACCAGGATCTGGGATAAAGCTGGACCTCTCCTACATGCTGGCCTTAAGGGAGGGGAAAAAATATCATCCGTATTTTTTCCGCAAATAAAAGCATTTTAAGTCAGGCAATCCAGCTTTATTGGGAGTTGGTAACATAACACGATCTGGCAGCGGGGTCTGAGCACTGACCTCCAGCAGCACACCTCAGTCTCTGGCAGCTTTCCTAAAGGGTGTTGAATCCCTCAAGAAAAAGCAAACCCAGGTGGGCTGCTGTGGTCAGGCCACCTGCAGAAAAGGGCAGGGCACATCACCAGGCTCGCCTGCAGAGGTGAGCACAGTGTTAAATGATGTGCCCACAGTGAGCACGACCTTGTCCACTGACAACACAGCTGTGTCAGTGTGGAAAGATGATAAAAATTCATAGTGCCCACAAAAATTCTGCCTGATATTTGCCCCTTTTCCCTGCCCAGCTGATGCTGGCAAAAGTCCAGGTCTGCCTTATCCTGTTTGTGTGCCTCAGGATATACTCACCTGTTCTTAAGCTTGGGGCTCAAATGCTGCTGCAAGGAGGAAAGAAAATATTTTTGTTTCAGGGATTTCAATCCAGAATGTAATTTCAGCAGCTTTTTACCAGGAGTTCATTTGGCTCATAGTCTCAGACTGTGACAGATTTTCTAGTCTCCTGATCTGACCTTCCGCAGCACTGGGGTGATTTGTGTGCCTGTGTGTGGGAAGGAGAAGGGGATTTGTTCAATGCTGAAACAAGACTGAGAGCATTTAATTCATAGAAGATGTAAAAACCCCTGGTTTTGGCTCAGACTCCAGATGTGAAGCTCTAAGACACATCTGTATGCTGCTGTACATTGTTCATACTGGAGATCCTAAAGCATTGGGACACTGTCAAGTTGGCATCAGGAGCATTTCTTCACTTAATCTCCCAAGGAAAAGCTATTCTGGATGTTTCAAATGAGAATGTTTAGAGAAAAGTGTCACACCCTATGTGAAAACCAAACACTGGTTGCCTTTTCTCTCTTCCTCTTTGTCCTCTTCCCTTCTCACCTTTTCTTTCTCACCAAATGTATCATTTATCTTCTAAAAGAAGTAGGATACTGCAAGTGTGATGAGAAACATTTCTAAGGATGGCATTGTAGGGTTTCCATGCTTACTCTCTCATGGCAACTTTCAGGGTGTGTTTTTGAAGCTCACAGCTCTTGTCCACTTGCAGCTCCACACTTCTGGTGAGGTGAAGAAACACTTTGAGAGCCATCACCCCCAAAATGTTTGCTTGTTACTGCTGGCCTGGCCTTCTTCCAAAAGGCAAAGTGTCCCCAGCCCCATGAACGGACATTGCAGATGAAGCCGGTTCAGATGGAGGGAGAAATGAAAGGCATTTACATCCCATTTCAGTAATACCCCTCCAAATTATCACCTCTCTGATCCTACCACCATGCCAAGTGCTGCAATGGTGGTGCACTTTGGAAAATAGTACTGTCTTCTATTAAAGGTAAGTATTTTTTTCTGTAATTCTCTTTCAGTGTTGCCTTTAGAGGCCCCTCTATGTGGCTCCTTTCACTTCTAATTACTGCACTAGGAGATTACAGTGTGGTGCTGGCGACAGAGAGAGAGAGGAAGGGGGAGGAATGGGATGGTGGAGAGGGAAAGATTTCTGTGGTAATTTGCATTTAAAGCTGGCACTCAGCATTATATCTCCCTGTTCACCCATTGTCTATAAACATTTTAGCTCTTCCTTCTGCCTCATCAGAATGAATTAAGCATTTTCATTGCACCACCAGCCTAATTAGAGTCATTTACTATGTTGACACAAAGGGTTTTTTTATGAGCATCTCAGCTTTAATACACTACAGAAACATTGGAAACCTCCGATCAAAAGGTAAATGTTTGGGGGTCAGAGATATTTTTCAACATTCTCCCAAGAATACAAACAACTTCCTGGGGAGGTGACGTGTGCGTGCAGCTCTGCTGGGGCACTCGTGTGCTGCTCCTGCCTCCCACTTGCACTTGTTGGAAGGGCTTGGCTGAGCACAGAGGTGGCTTCGTGTCCTGCAGGTGCTGAGCAGCACAAAGGCTTTGGTGGGTGAAGCCAAAGGGCAGGTCCTTGGCATGGATGGAGGGGGCACAGAGCTGGGCTGCTCTGAGCCTGAAAAGTCTCTGCACGTTGAGCACGTTTGACTCGTGGTGGATCTCGGGGCTTCCTTGGAGCTGGGATCTGCACGTGGGCAAACCATGCACTGGGACATTGAGGTTTTGGAGGGGTTTTCATGTCTTGTAGGCACAACATCAAGTGAACCAATGCACAACCTCTTGCACCCTCTGTCAGGAGAAGATAGGTTGTGAATTACTCTGGATTTTTGGTGTCCACATGCACACTAAAGAGGTGACTGTGTCCTTACTTAAAGCCTGGAGGCTTTGCCTCTCTCTAGCCTGATTTTCAAACCTGTTGTATTGGCATAGGAAAGTTACGTCGCTCACAACCAAACCCCAGAGAGTAGGAAATGGTTTCATCTTGGTTTCAGAGTTCAGAGATGCAAGTGTTCTGTCACAACAGTGTCACCTTTGTGCTGGGTGAATTAGTCACACCTCAGAAATCTGCCACAGATCTTAGGAATTTGTGTATGTTTACAGGATTGCAAATATTTTCCGCTAGTTATGCGAGTCATATTTACCAGTTTATAGTCCTCGGGTTCAGCTTTTCCAAATTGCTGTGACATTTCACATCTTTATCATGCCTGATCTCTTCTTGGATTGTTTCTATAAAGATGTACTTGTTCAAGGCAGGAAGCCCATGTTGCTGGTAAAGAAGGTTGGATGTTCTGAGCCTTCTCTTCACCAGGCTGAACTGTCCTGGCTTTCCCAGACTTTCCTTGTGGGAAACACACTCTGGGCCCTTCACCATCCTTGTGGTCCTTCACTGAACTTCCTGTGTATTCACATCTCTCTTGTATTGGGGAACCTGGTGGTGCTGGAGGATTTCCATGCAGGGGAACAGCTTGAACAGCTGAGATTCTTCCAGTTATAATCATGATTCTAACCGTGGTCCACACCAGGACATGTGTGGATCCCACCTCTTCCAGAGCAGCTCTGTGGTGCTCCTGACTGTTGTGTAATACAGCAATTGCTTTGCAACAGTCCATGAGATCAGCTGCCCTGTGTTTTACTCTGTCTAAAAATGACATGTAGTAGATGTGAGTAGAGAGGATGAGAACCTAACTCAGCTTTTTGGACCTTTAAGGAGCTTTGGTTTCTTTTTGTGCTTAAATGCAGTGTTTGCTTGGTCTGCAGGACTGGCTGCAGTTCCTATGGGGTTTAATGCTTTCTCTATGGGCACAGTGTTCTTTTTCCTAGTAGTAGTTGCTTTTATCTTTAGGAAAGGGGAGCTGAACATCCTAATCTTCTAGAATCCCTGTCACCAGATCCTAGAGCAGTCCTTGCTCTGCATCCCCTCTCCAATGCTGCTGCCATGCCCACTGCTCCATGGGATCAGAGCTGTCCTCACCCCATGGGCTGTGCTGCAGGGCACAAATCCAGGGGCACCTACAACCTACAAGTTAAGAATGTGAATGTAAACCTTTCCTTGTGGTGAGAGCTGTTATTACCTCACACACTGTGTAAAACCCTTTTCTCCCCTCCTCGCGTGCGGTGCTGGGGCTCTCCTGTGTTCCCATGTGTCCCTGGATGTGTCCATGTGTAGGCACACATAAGCTGGCCACGAGCTTGTTCTCTTCTGGGAAATTAAATACTTATTTCCATAATCCTGCCAGGCCTAGATAAAGCCTGATGCTTCCCCTGAACTCCTTAAACCAGTTGCTGAGCTCAGACGCGTTTGTGCCCTGTGCTGTCCAGGTTAGGGCCAAATTTCAGCCAGAGTGAATAGTTCCTACAGCATCTAAGAGCAGCAGGATGGGCTGGAGGAGAAGCCTGATCTTAGAAATGTATCCTTGGGATCACCAGAGCCTCAGGCATCTCTAGCTACATCTGCATCTTGTAATTATTCTACGGACTACAAGGAAAAGCGAAGTGTTGCTTTAATTTACACATTTTCTGGCCTCTCTGCATTTGTTTCTTAGTCAGAGACTAATGGTTAGACCACTGCACTGGAACCCAGGAGACCTCATTTATTTCAGGCTACACTACCAGCCCTGCTGGGGAGCTCTGACTGAGCCTTTCCCTTCCCTCTGCTGCTTCTTCCCCTCCACAAAGAGGAGGTAGCAATGGTAAACTTATTTGTAAAGTTTCTGATAAAATAGCACCAAGTGCGATAAAATATTAATAACGTAGTCCAGGAAAAAAAAAAGAAAAATTATTTTAGGCACCAAATTATTAGAGGGGTCAGTTAGTTACCACATTATTTACATGCTAGTAGTAGGGGAGAAATTGCTTTTTGCTTTATTGCTTCTTTTTAATCACTCTGCCAAATGCTTTGAATGTCCAGAGACCCAAAACTCAGCACCAGGGCTAAGGTGGCCGATAGCAGAGCCCGGAGGGGGGGGAGAAGAGAGCAAGGGTGGGGGCTGAAGAGGAGGGGAAGGTGTTAGAGGGGGAATATTGGATGGGAAAATAGAGCAGAGTGGGCAGATTGGAGAGCGACAGATTGTGAAAGCGGGGGAGAGAGAGAGAGAGAGAGGGGAGAAGAGATCCTATTAGAAATACCATGTGTGTGCCTGCATCGAGGGCTGTGCACGCAGGGAGGAAGGGACGCGGCGTCTCCTGGAATATTATTCAAGCAATCACATGAATCCTGTATTAGATAACTCCTCTGGTTGGTTAGCACTGCGAGGGCTGTAAACGTGTTCTGCTTTAATCCCAGACACAGCACGTTCTTAATCTCAAACGCATCAGGCTTTTCCTGGAGGGTTCTGGGGGGCTGCTTTTTTCAGGAGCAGGGGGGATGCAGGAGTTCAGGGTCTCTGCAGCCTCGGGGGTGCTCCTGCTCTTGGGGTTCGTTCACCATCAGCTCTCCAGGACCGAGGAGTTTGTTCTGCCTGGGAAAATGGCTACTGCCCCGACACAACGTGTTGGGGGCGAGCTCGATGGGGAACAGCCGCTTGGAAAATGTGGCATTTCGAAAGAGGATTAGAAAGCCCCCAAGCCTTCCTCCTAAGTTGTTGAAAAATCAAACTTAAAGGGTCTGAGTTAAACAGGCGAGACATGAGAAATGTTGAAATCGGACTCAAAACCCCGTATTGACACCATCAGCCTTAATTTACCCCAGAGTACAGAAATAAAAATTCATAGAGACATGATGAAAGGCTGAGAGTATCAGACAAGAATCCAGAGACTTAACCCTGAATTTACTGCTCCCGCAATGGGTTTGCGCTCAGAATATTTTCCGTTGTGCAGATGTAGATTTCCTGGTTTGTATTTGTGTGGTGAGGGTTTTTTTTTGTACTTTACTGAATTTGCAATGTGTCTTAGAACCAGAATAGATGCAGTTTGTTGTCATTTCTCTGTATGTGTGTGTGGATGTTGACATACGTGTCTTTGAGCATTTTTACATCGCTATCATTCACAATATAAGCACAATAATTACGTTGCTCTTGCTCCTGTTTAGATTTTGAGTTAAAATGTTTTTCACAGCTTGGGGATGTACATTTTACCCAGTATAACATTATTTAAAAAAAAAAAAAATCATCCTCCAAGTAGAAAAAGAGAATTTGATCCACATGGAAGGGGGACAAAGTGAATTGGCAAATTGCGGGCAGGTGCTGGGCCAGCTTCCTCCACATGAATTTGTTAATGCATCTTAATCCTGACCTGTAACACCCTGCCTGGCTAATGCTGTGGCCTCTCATGACCAGGAATTGCAGACTGCTGAGTTGTGTGGCACTGGGCTGGGATTTTGTCTTTTTCTTTCATTTTTTTCCCTGTGTTGTAGGTTGCTGACTACATTTCATTCGTGACCTAGATAGGATTTGAATCCAATTCTCTAAATTTTTCGTGAGAATGGAATTACTCCACTTCTCTTTGTGTGCATGTGCATCTATGCTTGCACATTGCCCCCTGTGAAGAAATTTTCACTGCACAGAGATGAAAAAGTGTTATTTTGAAACGGAGCCCCCAATCTATATTTCTTTAAATTGAACGTGACAGCTTAACCAGCACCCCTTCTTTTTCTTTTGCTGCTCTCTTAATTTGTAAATGGGTAATTATTTGTTGGGGGTTTTTCTTCAGATTTGGGTGGATGCAACGCGGAGCTGAGTGTTGCTATGCAGATTCCCGATTTTGATGGCAGGAACATAAAGCTCTGCAAAGAAGGGCGTCATCTCGGCAATCCGGGGACGCGCGCTCCGACTCGTGCCTGTGATTTCATCCTTGCAGCAGCGCTCCCCACCCCGATGACTCCCTGAGCCCAAACAGGGGCCGAATTTTGGGCTGCAAATGCAAAGATTAGAAGTTGGGATAATGCTGTTAATGGGGGGATGGTGGACACGCGGCGGGTTTGCGGGGAAACGCCACGTCGCGCTCCCAAAATACAACTTGTGTAGGGAAGCACTGTCGCTCCCGGTTTTCTGTGTTTTGGTGGAAAAGCAACTGTTTGTTTTTATAACTGCGTACCTGTAAAACATGTAAATATATGCACCATCCAGCAAAATAATAGAGAAACCAGTACATCCATGGAGTTTATATAATGGAAGCTGAGCATTTTTTCGTTTGCACTTAAAAATAATGCAAACTTCCCCTACACAGTTATATTCTGTCTAATTTGTCCTCTTTCACTGTTTTTCTGGGTTTTTTTGCATGCAAGTTGCTGAATTGAACAAACGATATTGAAGTCAGTGTTGTCCCTACCCCACTGTGCACTCTGCCTTTTTCTGCATGTTTTTCCTTCAGTTGCTGACAAAGGTAGGAGCCCAAATGCTGGGTGATTGTGGTCCAGTTTTCCAATCTTTCCATCAGATCTATTACTTCAAACTATTAATAACTCCATTCCAGAAGAGTCATAACTGTCATGTAAATGCATCTTTCCCTGTATACATAATACAGGAAGGTGAGAGAGTTTCCAGGACAAGCCAAAGAGCATGGTGAAAATTAATGTATTTTCCCAGGTTAGGTTGTAAGGGCTGAATTCACAAATGTGGACTTTTTTTTTTTTTTGACCAACAATTTTTCATTTATTTTTAATTTAATCACATGTTTTAGTTTTCAGGCACATTCTGAAAAATGATCTTTATAAAATATGCAGTCCTCTTCACAGTCTTATTACATCACTACTGCACTGGGAGAGACATCTCTCTAAATTGAAAACCATCTTTAATGAATCGTTGTTTTATTTTAGGATCCCTTTAGGTTTCCTAGAACATTCGGTCTGAGTTGTCTGTCTGAAGGAATTCTGACCTAACAAATCAAAATAAAAAAACATTCTGCAGCCCTTGACCTGGCTCACAACAACCCCGTGTTATAAAACAAAGGGCTGTGGTGATGGGGGGATACCCCACTGTGAAGTAGAAAATCAGCATTATTGCTTAGCTGTGGATTTGGAATTAAATCGCACATGAGATTTAAAAATTTGATGGAAAACTGTGACCTCCTGCTTTACCTGCAACTGTAGTGGAAGACAGTGCCCCTAGAAGAACGTGTTTTATTGGTGAGATAAAGTGAGGCATAAAATATGAGGAGGATGGGTTATTGTCAGTAAAAAGCATAAAGACAAGGGAAAAAAAAAAAAAAATCTAAACCTTAATTGTCGGTGAAGAAAATATAGAGGAGGAAAGAGGGAGATGAAGGGGAGAATGAGAGCATCCCCAGTGGCAAAATGGTTAAAAGAGATGACTAAAATCCAGGAAAAAATCAAGCAGTCAAGTAGTTAATTGACTTTGCTTTAATCAGCCCAATGAATATTCATTAGTGTGCTGGTCCTAATCATGGGGACCATGTTGTCCGCATTTAGCAAGCGCACGCTCAGCATCATGCATGCCTCAACAGCTTCCCTTCCTCTCCGCACTGACATTAAATTTAGAGGCTTTGCGCCTTCCCAGCTCGAAGGGAGCGGGATTGGCCCAGCTGCTCGCTCCGAGATGCCATAGCAACCCCTGGCTCGTTGCCTTGGAAACACTTTTTTTAATTTTTTTTTTTTTTTTTTGTGAGGGCCTGAGCCAGTAATCCATAGGCTTAACGTAGAAAATATGTCTTTGTGGGGCATGTGTGTATAGATATAGAGATGTAAGGCAGAGATTGAATGGGCGGAAGGCGAGTGTGTCTTCCATTGTGCGACTTTCACGACAAGAATGGGGTGAGGGATCTCCTCCTCCGCAGCCCAAGCTCTGCTGTGGGTTATGAACTTTACATTTTTTATTTTATTTTATTTAAATTAAAAATGCATCACCTCTCTCGGTTCATTTCCAGACCCGTTCAAAGGGAGGAGGAATATTCCTCTCTGCCGTAGCGCTCCCCTCCCCACCCCAGGAAGAAGCAGCGAGTGTTTTAAGGGCTAGAGGACCCTATTATCCACATTGAGTTGAAGTTCCTCCTCCTGAAGGAGGTGGGTCTGGAAACGAGCTGCCCCATAAATCAATGGAGAAGTGCAGGCGTGGAGCTGGAGTCACGGAGTGGTGAGTGCGGCTGCTGCTCCTCACGTTCCGGCTGCTTCTCCTGTCGCGCGAGCAGGGGGAGGCTCCTGCCGGAGATTGGTTCAGCCAACACAACTCCAATCCCACTCCAGCCTCTTAATATTCCAGATGTTGCTGGGGAAAAAATGATGATGTCCTGATCCTGGTGTTTCAGGAGTAGTTTGTGTTTCTGCCTCCCTGAAAGCAAAATATGAAAAGTCCCCAGCTGTGGCAGACCCAGCATTCTGGGCTTTAAAAATAGAATTTAAAAGGAAAAAAAAAACCCAACCAAACAAACAACAAACTACCTTAATATATTCAGAATGCCTGCAAGGAATTTTGGAGCCGGGAAATCCAAATGGTTAATGTTGTCTGGTAAATAAAGCTCATCCCTTAAAGCAAATTTTAAAAAAAAGTCCTGACCCAGTGAGGCATCATCTCCAGTGGAACAAAACAGCTGCAGGGAAAATGCGCAAAAACAACCCGTCCTCTTTGGACTCGGGCTGTGCGCGTGCGAGGTGCCTCGTAAAACACTCAGGGTAAAGATGAAAGCTGCACAGGAATCCAGAAATAGTCCTGCAGATGATTAAGCAATAGGTGCTTTCAAAAAAAGCATTAGTAATTTCCTAATATTCTCTTCTATCGTGCCTCTTTTTTTTTCTTAATAGCTCTTAAGATAGAGCAGAAATGGCTACAAGTGAAAAGCTAATTCAGAAGCTGCGAGAGGAATTGGGTTTGGTCTCTACGAGAGGTTTTTTTTAAATGTTTCTATTATCGTTATCTTAAATTATTCAAAAGTGTCATTTTGAGCCCACGGTGCAGGCACATGGTTTAATGAAAGCAGATGAAGAAGGATCCTCCTTATTGAAAAAAACCCAGGGGGATCTTTGTCCCATGTCCTGCCACCTGTGATGGGAAAGGTCCTGCTGGTTGAGCATCGTGTGCTGGGGGGAGCATAAATGGAAAAGAGGGCTCATTTTTTTGGCCCATCAGGAAAATGTTCTGTAACGATGCTAAAAATGTGGAGATATTCAGGGCTGGTTCCCAGAGCAGCATAGAAAGGGGGCAAACTTTATTTTCCCTTGATTCCCATGCCCTGAAAGGCATGAAAACCCCATTAGAGATCTCTGGATGATGTAGGGCTCGGGATGGCAGATTGTGTGTTGGCCAATGGTCCAGGCACCAGTTCTGGCCAGCGTGGGTGGGAAAACGTTTCTGAACATCTGTATCTGCACATAAGAAGATAAGGTTAATCAGCCTCCAGTTCCACGTCAAAGAGAACTACTGTGGTTTGCAACATTTTTAAGTGTGAAAGGAAAAAAATCTGCCACCCACGACCAAATGTCAAGATTGAAGGCTGGTGGCTTGATCTCCAAGGTCTTCAGCAGCTTCCATCTGGCTCAGGCAGCCCTGCTGCCATCCTGAGCACAGCTCAGTGGGGGTCATTTCCGGCAGGAAAAGGTGGATATTTTGGGAGGAAGAGAGGTTTAGGATACCTTTTAGTGGGTTTTACTTTTGTTTCTTTGTGGCTTGGTTTTTGTTGTTTTGTGTTTAGTTTGGTTTAGGTTTTTTTTTTTAATAAAATTTAAATTCACCAGTAATTATAGCTGCAAGAGTGGAGAGGAGAGAGAATTGTGAAATGCATGAATCAAGAAAGAGCTGATTTAAAGTGGCCTATCAGAGCTCCTGGGAAAGATCATTTTATCCCAGGAAGCATCGAGGCAGAAGGACTCAGGATCCAAGAGTGGCAGAGCACTGATGTGAGACAAAGAGCTCCTAGGGAGGGGAAAGGAAGAAAAGTAGGTTAAAAAAATATTTGCAGTGAATTTCCAGGGGAAATTTCAATCTTGATAGATCCATTTCTCTACAAAAATTGTGTTGGGAAATTCCTCAAATGTGTTTAAGAAGTCCAGACTAAAGTACACTAGAGAAAATCCTTTATGCAGCCCTACTGAGTAGCATTTATTAAAAAAAATCATAATGGGAATGTTTTTATTTTTGTGTTCCGAATTTGTTGATTCAAATCTCTCAATCGAGTCTCTCTGCTTCCTTGTGGTTAATTTTGAGAGCTGTTGGTGGTCCATTGAAAAGACATGATCAATTAATTTTTCATGGGGAAAATACAATCAAACACTGAACATGGTGACACTGTCCCTTAGGCCAGTAGTGCCATGGGCTTGGCACCTCCTCTTGAGGCTTTTCTGAGGTTTGAATCTGGTTTGTGCTGGTACAAATGACTATGGAGGAAGGACAGGACTGTTCCTCTTGGAAATCAACATGGAGGAGAAATAAAAAAGGCAATGAGCCCCTGCTCGCAAGGGCAAAGCAGCACGTGTTGCTCAGAGGACCCACTCTGCACTCAGAAATGGTTGAGTAGTTTGCCATGGTGCTGGTGGAAATGCATGAAATTGCCTTGGTTTGTGTGAGGCATCATCCTGCAGGTTGTGCTGATGGTACCTGGAAATTCATCCTTTGTTAAGGTGTTGTTTTAATTGTCCTGTTGGGGAGCAGAAAAATATACTGAATTTGGTGATAAGCTACCCTGGTGAAAATGTCTTAGAGTGGTTTTGGGCCAACCTCAGTTTCAAATGTGGCAGAAGGCAGGAAAGCAAAGAGCTGGAAGGGAAAGAACACTTCTCCAAGTGAATAAAGATCAAAGAGCTGTTGTTGTCTGACAAAAATGAGGATATACCTATGGAGAATATTTTTTTGCAAAGTTTAATCTGAACAGCTGTAATACTATGCAAAGATAAAACTAAAGCATATACAGTTTTTTAAAAATGGTGTGCTGATACAATTTCTTCTTTTGATTTGTTCTATTTTCCTTTTTTTCTTAGCTACAAAATATCCAGTGCTCTTGAGGAACAAGAAACCCCTAAGCCTAGCCCACCAAAAAGCACAGTAAGCATCTATTAATTTTTCTTTTTCCTTCATTCTTAAGTTATCAGTAACTTGGATTTTTTAAATGGATTCTGATTTTGGAGTACAACAGCATTGTATCTGCTGAGCCCCAGCCCCAGTGTGTGCACAGAAAGGTGCTTTTTGCGTTAGTGCTGCAAACCCAGAGCGAGGTTCCTCCCCAGGTGCGCGCACCACGGAGGGAGCGCATTTGAGGCTGGTGCTCCCCCCTCCTCTCAAAGGCTGCTTAGAAAAGCACCAAGCAGCACTGCTGGTGCCATTTCACGCCTGGTGCCTTCACTAAAGCTGGAGGCAGAGCAGGCAGGGAGCTGGAGGTCAAGGGCAAGCTCAGCTCGATGCATCACGCAGCCTCCCTTCAAATCTTACCTGCCCAACCTGCGAAGCTTTTGCAGAGAGGCAGAGCGCAAACCAATCCCCCTCTGCCATTAAAGATGGAAAAATCCCTTCTTTTATGCAATTGTGTCTCTCCTCATCTCTATTTTTGTCATTGGCTGACAGGGTGGGAAGGGAGAAGGAAAGGATGGGGAGGGAGGCACCAGAGAGAGGAAAATTACCACCAGATCAGGCAATTGAAGTGAGAAGGGAGAGAGAAGGAGAAAACAGAGGCTAATTCCTGAAGCTGCCCCCTGCAAACAGAGTTCAGGCTCTTTTACTCAAGCTTGAGCCAAGACCACAAAGCCCTAACTTAAGTAGGTTTCTCTTCCAAGGAGGACTCATCTCCTGCCTCAAATCAGCATCACCAAGAAATGTGCTTCTGAAAATACTGCCCCAGTTGAGGCTGGGACAAGGCTGCTGCTCTGCTCTGGGTTTTATCTTAAACTCCTGGGGTATCAGGCAGACAGGCAGCTGCTTCCATGCTTCTCAAGAAATTCAGACACCAATTGCAAACAGAGCTCAGGGAATAAGGAATGGGTTGCTCTGCCCAGACCAACCACGGCATGCTCCAAGTAGAGGGGCAAACCCAAAGCTGTCACCTTCTGCTTGCAAACCATGGCAGTGGTGCAGAGATTTGTGCTGGGGCATCCCCTGCTGAAATGGGAGGAGGCACAGTGCTTGTCTCAGGTTTGTTGATTTAGGAAGTTGTCTAAAGGTTGAGAGTTCAGAGAAATTTGGGATTTGGCTTGGAAGGACTTGCTTTTTCAGTGAGAACCTAACCACTGTTCAGCTAACTGCAAAGTCTTGAATCAGGAAAAATGCGTTGTGTTAAATTGTTCTGCAGAACAATGATTTTTGGAAGACAAAATGACAGTAACCAGAAAGAAAACCCCAACAAACAAAATAATATTTATTTCTGCCATGGCAGCTCTGTGAACTGAAAATGGGATGTTTTGTTTTGCTGGGCTTGTGTGCAGAAAGTGATTGTATCCAGTTGCAGACAAAAATTACATCTGGGCCTTGGAAGAGGGAAAAGGAGGGTGGGAAGATCTATGTCTGCAGAATCACTGATGCAGGAAGATGCAAGTGCTGTGTTGTGTCTAGTTGCATCATGTGTGAATCCATCAGCGACTTAAAGAAACAGCAAACTCAGTGCAACCTCTTTCTGTGGTTTTTCCATCTGCCCTCTGATCTGCTGGTGATGAATGTTCAGCTTTGCCATCTCCTACCCTCGAGATGTCCTTTGTGGGAGCTCTGGGTGACTTTTCTCAGCTGAAAAAAATACCCAGGGATGTCTGCAAACTTTTGTGAAAAAAACCTTTGTCAAATTGTTACTGTGAATGCTGCACTGCTGTTGTATCCATGTAATGTTTGTTGAGGACTTCGTGAGTACAGTGCCTGTTAAAATTTTGCTGTCTTCTGTCTTAAAACACCAATAAGATGATAATTATGGGTGGAAAAAAGGCTACTTCATCTTCTAGTTTTGGGTGCAAGTGGGACTTGAGTCCGTAATGTGCTGATTGTGAGGTCAAAGCTGTTCTGTGAAACCGCTTATCGAGTTTAGTCTTGGGAAGAATTCTCCTCCCAAGCCCTTGTGCACAACTTAGCGTTTTACCCTAAACCAAATCCTTCTCTCACATTGTTCATGGAATCTCAGGAGAGCTGTCTGCCTCCACAAGGAATCTGTCAGCCCACTACCAACAAGCTCATATCCATGTCTTGACCTGCTCAGGGACTGACCGTTTTCATTTTTAGCCCAGGTTTTTTTTGGGAAAACAGTTCTGTGCCATACGAAGCAGTGTGTAGGTGTCTCTGTCTATCAGTTTCCATAATATTTTTTTTAAGCCTGTCAGCTAATCTCTCCCAGTTTTGACAGAGGTAGAAGTCTCAATGATATTTAATTCCTAGTAGTTTTCCAGCATGGGCAGTGGGGGAGAGAGCAAACCCCATTGCTGCTCCCCGTGAAGGGGAGAGAAATGCACAGTTCATACCCCTATTAGACTTCAGAGACTCCACCTCAACAGAAGGTATTTTGAAAAATCGTGCAGAAATACCACTGTTCATTTATTTTCCATTTGCTCACTCAGCCATTGAAGGATTTGTTTTTTCAAATGAGCAATGGCCAGCACAGAATGGTCCTGGGGAGCTTTGGCTCTGTTGTGCTGGGCTGGGGGTTGGTAAGAAGGTGGTAGGAGCAGGGTCGGACCTGGGTGCTGCTCTTCCTGCCTGTCCCAGTACATCCTCATTTGTAATGATTACAAAAGGATTGTAATTGACATGAAATACAGCCTGAATTACTGTGGGTGGTTTCAGTATTAGTGGGGTTGGTACCACACGGGTTTTGGACATTCTGCAGGGACACCCATGATTTCATTGACCCATAATGAGAGCAAGGGTAGTGCTAGACACAGCAGAACCCCTGAAATGTTTTGCAATGACAAATGAGAGCCGTGCTGCCTTTGCTCTGTACATGTTAATGTACAATTGTGGGAATTGTACATTAACATGAGACAATGACACCGCCCTGATGCTGGCCAAGCTTTGTGCTGCTGAACTTTACACCAACGCCTGCGTGGAGAATGACTTGGGTCAGACAAGAAAAAAGCTGAAAAGCTGTTGGCTGCTACCCCAGAGATCCTCTAGTGGTTCCACATCCCCTCATTGTGCCGTCATTTGTGCGCACGAGTTTATTACCAGAGAAGGGCTGTTGTGTTAGCAAAGACCGTCCTCAATGGTGGCAATTTGGTTTTGTCATGGTAATACAGCGCCGATGCACTGCAGACACAAAAGTGAGTTCTGCATGGCTTGGCAAAGAGATTTTCACATAGCTGCTGGGTGAGTCCATTGGTTTCTCAGTGTTCCTGAACAGGAGTGGGTCAATGGCAATTTTTAGGAAGGCAGATGCCCCTTGCTGAGCTTGTCTGACTATAAAGTGCTGCACAAGACGTGCGACGTACATAGCATCCTCAGCCCTCTGTGCAGCTCGCAGACTGTTAAAAGTGCACAGCAGGAATGAGAACTCTTTTAATCCACTGAATTTGCTGTTTAGCATGACCCGAATAATCCGGTGGGGCTAACGTGATCTTCAGCACTAGCGCTCAACTGCCTGCTATCCCCTTTGAAGCTGCAGGATATCAAAAATATCTGACTGGTTTGGACTTGGATAGTGCCTGTGTGTAATTTGTTTTTCAGTGATATTGTTCCAGGCTCTGCTGTTCTCAATGCCAGCGAGGCTGTTCCTGTGTGAACTTTTTAGATAGGATCTCTCTCGATCATGCTACTTCTTCTGTTGACCACAGCTGCCTGTTCATCATCACTTCCTTTATGTTTTCTCTTTGGTGGGAAATGAAAAGTAGAGGACGGCAGAGCCAGCGTAGGGAAGCTAAAAATGTGTCAGTAACTGCCTAGCAGGAGGCAGACTCTTTCCTCCAGATTGCCGGATACATGAAGGTACAGCCTTGATTGGTGCAAATTGCCATAGATGAGAAACTATTCGTATTCATTCAAATTTATAGCAGCTCCGTGGATGTTTAAATTCCTCCCCCTGTTTAGCAGTGCCCTGATGAGCCACAGCACAGAACTGGTGGGATGATGGATACGAAGAATTGAACCAAAATGTGGCTGGTGATCTCAGTGGTCAGTGTGTGATTACACCTTTCCACAGAACGTGTGTTCTTACTCAAAGAAATGATCATGTGGGGAATGGAGGTGTATTTTTGGGAAGGGTCTCCTGTTACTCCAGAGCTCTCTGGTTCTGTCTGACTTGTAATCTGACAGCCCTTTCTGTCACTGATGTTAAGAGCTTCTCTGGGGTTATGAGAAAAGACAAACTTTCAAACCCAGCATCCTTAAGAGGGCATCCAAATGCTGCACTGTACAAAGGAATTGAAATTAGCTCTAAATGCAGTTGGCTTTACCTGCTTTATGAAAAAGAGAAATGTATTTTAAAAGGATATGTTTCATGTAATCATGCTGGGTTTATCAAGTGCAGAAAGATGTCTCCTAACAATACCCAGGAAGATTACAATTGTCAATCAGAGCAGAGGTCCTGTTCATGCCTCTTTGCCTCACTCCCCTGCTGCTCTGATTTTTCTGGGCATAGCAGCACTGAACAAGGTGAAGAGTGTAAAGAAAGCTATTTAACCATCAAAAGACAGTGCCAGCCAAGCACAGAGCTGAATTTCACCTCCTCAGTGCCAATAATGAAGTTTTTACAGGGAGAAATGTGTACAACAGCAAGAGTAGAAGCCATCCTGTGTGGTCCCGTAAATGGTACACTCTCTCCTTCTGGGGCTCCACAATAGCACAAGGGCTGCTGCGAAGTGGGCAAAGCCCTTCTTGAAGGGCTCGTGGAGCTTTTCAGCTCATTGCAGGATCCTCAGAAACCCTCAGCATCCTCCTTCTCTTGGCACGGCAGGGTCGATAAAATCAGATCAAGGCTTAGTATTTCTAAACAAAAGGGAGTGGTTAAATGGGCTTTTAAACACTGGAACCTGTCCAGCTCGTTGGGAGGCAGAGCCCGGAGAGGCGGGGGTGAGGAGAAAGCTCAAGGTGCCAAACTCGGGGTAGAGTGGCACTTGTGAGCAAAGTTGTTGGAAAGTCATTTTGTTGCTTGTGTTGCGCAGTGTGTGTGTGTGTGTGCGCAGAACAGATTGGCAGACGCCTGTGCCCACGAAGGCGGGCTGGGGGCCGGGGGGAGGCTGCTTTGGAAAGGTGCCAGTTGTTCCATGGGCTTTCTGCCATCAGGAATTTTTTTTCCCCCCTTCCCTTCCTCCCCATCCCAGCCCCCAAACGCACACGAACAGGCTGGCAGGAAGAGCATGCTGAAAAGGATCTGACAGTTTGAACAACACTCGATGACTTAGTTTGTTTTCCCTGACTTTGCGCCAGCAAGCAGGTCTCTGGATGAAAGACTTTATTAGGCTTTTAGAGCCACTGTGACACAGGTCTTTCTTTGACCTGAGGTACTTGAGAAGAAATGAAAACAACGTGTAACTTTCATGGAGTTGAAAGACTGCCCAAATGGAAGAATACGGTTTACAAGGGATCCAGAGTATCACAAAACGTTTCCCAGGGTGAAGCGCGGCAGAGCAGAGCGGGGGGAGAGCCCATCCTGGGAAGAGGGAGAAGGCGTTCAGTGGCTGCTGGTGATGAGGAGGAAAGCTGATCCGGCTAATTAGGAGATGATGAGATGATCGCATCCAGCGGAAGGTGCCATAACCAGTCATCAGCATTCGGGGTGTCCAGTGGAGGGGAGTGATGGGAATTAGCGCTTATTGCCAGGAGCCTGCCACCACGCGGCATCCCAGCGCTGCCTGGGTGCTGGCACGGGGCTGTGCGCTCAGCACGGCAGCTCCTGCTCCGCCCGCTCTGCTCAGACCTGGCAGAGCCACCGAAGAAAAGCCACGGAAGAAAATACGTGGAAGAAAAGCCGTGCTCTGTTAGCAGCGGTAGCATCCACAAGGAAAATGTAGGACAGTTGGATCCTCCTCCTCCCGCAGCGATGCCGGAAAGTCTTAAAAAGGCCGGAGCTGGCTCCAAACACTACCTAAATTATCCCCTCTTCAATCCTCAGGGATAGACGGAGAATTTCTCATTAACTTTCTGTATGCCTACTTTACTCCTCAAGGAGCTTGGCTGAGGAGTTTGAACAAGAAAACCAAGAATTAGGCTTTGCTTATAAAAAAAAATAAAAATAAACAAGCCACTCAGTGAGGAAAGAGGAAACATCAAAGAAATGGGGGGTACCACAGAAGGAACAGTGCAGTCAATGCTAAGAGTAAGTAACTTTGTGAAAGAGACCCCCCACTTGGAAAAGTAATTTTAAAAAGGGTGATTCATCCTTTTTTTACTTCCTAAAATCTCATAGAAGGAAAAAGATGGCAGGCCAGGTTTGTACAACTGAAATAGTTTCTGAAAACTGAAGAACAGATGACTGAGAAACAAGTAATACTGTTGCTGGCTTATCAGTCTTGGAAGAGAATCACGGAAACTGAAACTGCATCTTTTTAAGCCTCAGTAGGCTGGGGAAGGAGTTTTCATGGTTACGAGCCATGACTGAGAAGTTTTTCTGGAGCTCGCTACAGGCCTGATCCTTCCTTAGACTGAAAATAAAATGCTGCAATCAGCGAAGACTCCGATTCCAGCAGCTCTGGGATGGGCCAGAGGTGCCACCCAAGGAAATCATCTAGGAAAATTCTGGAGAACAGCCAAGTTTTTCTAGCATGACCAATAACAACTTCTGCTCTCTTAAAACCTTACTCTGTGGATAGTGTAAAGGGATGAGGACTTTGAGGCCCCATTCTGCCATTGAGGAATCACAGAATCACAGAAAGGGTTGGGTTGGAAGGGATCTTAAAGCTCATCCCGTTCCACCCCCTGCCATGGGCAGGGACACCTTCCACTATCCAAGGCTGCTCCAAGCCCTGTCCAACCTTGCCTGGAACACTTCCAGGGATGGAGCATCCACAGCTTCTGTGTCGCTAAGATGTGACAACAGCCATGTTTGTGCAGAGCCACCAGCACCCAGAGTCACTTCAGTGCAGCTTGGCTCTCTCCAGCAGAATTGCTCTCCAGTTTGCTCACAGGCAGGATTTTTGGCAGGCTGACATGGAGCTGTGGCTCTGGAAGTGCTCGGTGATACTCCCTGGTCTGCAGTAGAGGCCTGCAGGATGCCCCCAGGGAGCTTGGGTTTGAGTCCTGTCTCCACAGAGCCCAAAATTTGTCACCTGAGGAGACGGGCCTGGTGGCTCTGTGGGATCTGTGCCCCATGTGGAAGCAACGTCTCTGCAAAGGTTTGATGTTCACAGTGAACTTGTGACCAGGAGGCCTGGAGGAAGCTGCCTCCAACACAGAATTTGCTCTTGTCCCTTTTGTTCCAGGCCCCGGTGTCACAGCTCTGTGTGTGCAGGAGCAAAGGGACGTCTCTGTGTTTCTTGTTTCCTTTCTATAGGACTGCATGTTCTGAGCACTCATGTTATTGTATGTGTCTGATGAGCCATATGGAAGCTGTGAGGCTTCAGGAGTGTTTTGGGAATATAATGCCAGGAACTGATAATCTCAGCAGCTCTTCCTTCATATTATCACATTGCTTTTGCTGCCATACCCACTTAGAGCTATTTACGCCCCTTTGCCGAGAAGCTGGTATTTCCCTGCCACATTTTTTGCTCTCCATGGGATAGAAGGGCTTTGGGAAGTGCCATTCGAGGCTCGTTGCTACTCAGAAATGCTTTACAGAGCCTGTTCTGCTGTCAGGCTGCCTGCAAAGAGTTTACAGCATGAAATAGCTCAGCCTCTCTGATCGGAGGGATTCTGGTTTTGCAGTACTATTAGGCAGACAAAAGGTGAATTAGCCCCACTCTGTGAAACAGCCCTGACACGGGGAGGTGCTGCTCTGTCACCACCATTATTTCACAAACTGGTTTTCTACGGTCTTTGACTCCAACAAGGCAACTTGCAGAACACACAAAGGATCAGATTGTATCTCCTAGCGCTGGCCGCCGTTTCCTTCCTGTGGGACATCGGCGGCTGCTGCTTTCTCTATTTCCACACCTTTGCATCTCCCAGCCTCCCTCCAGAAAATCCACTGACAGTTGTTTAACAGTTTCAGTAGCGAGTCAGGCAGTGGGCATTTTTCCATACTGTGTGCTTTTCTTCTCCTGTGTTCGAAGAGCCTGTTCTTCCCCTGCACCTGTGGAGCTTGTTAATCTCTGCAGAAGATTCAGTTCTTTGACTGCAATCCAAGCCTGCACTATCTGAGGCAAACTGCATCCTTCTGCCCTTTGAATGATCCTGATTTTTTCTGTGGTCTGGCTCAGCTCTGCAGAGGGAAGGGCAGCTGACAAAACTGGGGATGGATCATCTGAGAGGGGTGGACAATTTGAAAATTATAATACTCCTTGCTGTGCACCAAGTGCTCAAGATATGATGCTTGACCCTGGGGTGGAGCTGGGCCTCCGTGGGTTTCCTCTCCATGCACATGAGCTGTTAACAAGGCTGTATTGGACAGCCCCAAAGAACAAAGAATTTTGACCCCTTCCATTTTACAGACAAAAGTACCACAGGGACAGCAGCGCTGTGTCCTCCAAGGGTCCTTATCAACATGGAGACTTCCAGCCCCACTGTGTGGACAGGACATCTCAGTGGTTCAACCCAAGGAATGGGTTGTTCAGCGTCTGCTGCAGCCTCAGTTCAGGATAATTTTCACATTGACTTGTTTTTCATGCCAAAGGCAGGAAGTGTGAGACCCCTGCTAAAAGTTTGCCTCTCCTTGAATGACTGAATGCAACTTAACTAACTGGAAAGGCTTTAATTACCATCCAGTTCTTGCAGGAGTGTCTAACCTGGCTTAAGAGCTCTTTGAATCCTTTTAGCCCCTTGAGTTTTCTTAACCCCTGTGATACATTTTGTGATTTCTTCAGCCTCTGTGTGCTGCACTGGGGATAAGTGCCAGGCAGTTTTAGCATTATGTGTGTTACGAACCCAGCTCATCCCTCTACAGGCTGTTCATTTCTATATGAAACATTTCTTTAAATAGCAACAATCTCAGGGGCTGATTTTATTGTCCTTGCTGTGGCTCAGATCACTCATAGTGCCCTTTTGAACATCCTGACTTACTGTTTATTTCTGCTGATTTTCATGGCCCCGTAATTACTTCTTACCCATCCATTTTTCATACAAGGAGTTTTACCTTCCAGTCTGGCCCCAGATTCCTGCCAGTCACACGAGTCTCTGAGCAAGGATCTTGCTCTGGCAAGAAAATCCTGGTCCTTATGATCTGTCTCAGTTTCTCCAAAGGAATAAAGGGACACCTGCCTCACTTTGCCCCGGAGAGAAGGGAAACTCCATCCCAGTGCATGAGGTGATGTGAGCCCCATGGGATGCTCATGGACACCTTGGGAGAGCTGCTTGAGTGCCTCTGGGGCAGCCTTGGAGTACTGGAAACCAAAAAGGAGGACCAAGTGCATCACTGGGGGAAATAAAAAGAATTTGAAAAACAACACATAGCATTTCCAGAGCAGGAAAGACAAGTCAGCGAATTGGATATTTTATCTGAGTGCTCCTTGGTGTCCCTAAGAGGATTGGTTTAAGGAGAAAGGTTGGTAAACAAGCAAGTTTGCTTTTTCAGTTAGTTCCTCTGAAAGTGCATCTTTTTTGATAATGAAACCTCTTTTTGCATGTCCCCCTGTTTCAATTTCCCATCAAATTTGAATTTCCTTTATAGGAAAGAAATGTGCCTGATTATTTCTAAATAGCTTTTCTGTTAGTCCTGGCAAAGTTCTCCATATACACATATCTATATTTTTTTCTAGGTGGTTCTTCTTTTCCCCAAACATGTGTGCCGATCTTCTGTGTTCTTTTAATGTCTTCCAGGAGATTTCCATTCCCCACATCAAGTCTTCCTAAATTGTCTCTTTAATCCCCAGGTTTTTAGTGCTTGGCAATGCTACTTGTTCTGAAGTGCCGTGATGGGAAGGTGGAGGGTTTTTTTTCCCCCTCATTAGCTGCTTTTAACATTCACCTCCTTTGTTTGTGTATCTTCTTTAGATTCCCTTCCCTTTGTGGGCAGGGCTTTGCTCTTCTGAGGTGTTAATAAGCCCCTGGCAGAGACGACATCTGTGGCAGAGGACATTAAGTTCTGAAAAACATACTTCTTGTGTTATGAGGCCCGTTACCTCATCTGAGCAGCAACTACAGCTTTTAAAGAGCAAGGACAAAGGAAACATTGGCTTAGGGCTGCTTCATGGTTGGGTGTTTTTTTATATATCAAAACTTGAGCTCAAAGTGTTTATACGGGAGAGGGGGAAGAGACTGCCAAGGGGAGGAACATTAGAGGAAAACTTGTGAAGGGGAAAGGAAAAAGAGAAGAGGCTATTTAAAAATACTGTGCATCGCTTAAACCAACACCTAGCGAAGGATAAAGGCTTTGCAGTGTGTGTACATGATCCATCCATCTGTTCATCCCTTTTATCCAATCCTATAGTCATGGGTACCATAAGAAGGAATAAGAGCGGTTAAAGCTTCCCCATCACAGGCATGTCAGATGTTCCACACCGAACAAGATCAAACCAGGGATTTGCAGCCTGTGGGATGCAAAAAGATGTCAGTGAGGGATAAGTGCTCTTCCCTTCCCGTATTGACAAATGGGAGGGGATCGTTCTGAGCAGGACGGAGAGCAGAGCACCGGCATCACCCTCACAAAGGGGTGTTAACAGCTGGGTTACCACCTCCCTACTACCAGGTGTAAGTCTCTAAAAAGTTGCAATCTTAGTACATCAAGATTGATGCTTCTGCCTCCTCCTTAACCTTCTATCCTGATATGAGTTATCAGCTTAATGTTTTGAGGCAAAAAGAGGACGGTGCTAGTTCAGATTTCAGGTGTTTGCACTCTGAAATAATTTTGAATTGGAATCAAAGAAAACAGCTTTATCTCCTCCTTGCATTCTACCCTCCTTTAAATTTCCTGTGATTTACCTGGGAACATTGGTTTTGCCCTGTTTTCCTTATTTTCCCATTGTTCCCCAGGATGTTGCAATGCAAACACCTCAGTGTGCTTTCTGGTCTGTGAAAGGCATTCTGACACGACATTCTGGCTGACACGTTCCAGTCTTGTTTTTAAATGAAGGTATCAATTACTTAGTGCTAGCTGAGCACCTTGTTGGCTATCAGGTGGTTTTGCTGTAGCATTTTCATAGCTGTTGGTATCTTGAAAGATGAATACAGCAAAAAGGTTCATTGCACAAGGTGCAGTTGTAAGTATTTCCATCTCTGGTTGTCAGTGCATGGAAGAGGAGTCCTTGCCACAAATTGAGGGGCTGAATGACGGTGCTTTTGTCACTGTACCTGAACCATTTCATGCCTGTGCCTTTACCGAGCTCTCAGCAGCAGTAGGGGGGGTTGGATGGTACTGCTCATCAAACTCCCTGCATGCCCTGACCCACAGTGTGGCACCCACCTGGCAGCCCCCACCTCGTGTCCTTAAGCAGCAAATCCCTTTGCCTGGGGCCTGCTGCTGTCTCCCCAAGGACACCTTTCATGAAGTATCTGTTCTCCACTCCTGAAAGGCATCCAAACCCCTGTGTGAAAGCTGAAATGAAAAACTGGCTGGCACATGTTTCCGTGGTGGAAGGAGGTGACTTCTGTGCCTGCAGATTGACGGTATCGCTGCTGCTGGCATGACAAGTCTCTGCGTGCTGCAACCCTGGCACCAATCAGTGCCACGGATGTGAGCTAGCCTCCTCTTTCATTACTCTCAGTAGCTCCTTCCCTTCCCTGCTTAGGAAAAAGAGCTATTTATGGACCTGGACAAGGTGACCTCCATATGGCAGATTCTGCCACTCACCGTGGGGACTCGAGCTAGGCACATGCTCCTTGGGCAAGGCAGAGAGACACTCAAGCAGTGGGCACACACAAATGTGTGCTGCTTTCAAAGCAGCAGGAAATTTGTTTGTTGTTTTTTGGTGCTTTTTTTTTAAATAAAGAAACAGTAAAAAAAGAAAAGTCTCAGAAAGGAAAGACTTCTGTTTTCCTCTGAGCATTTAAGAAAAGCAATGTATTTCTGCAGATTGCATGTTTGGAATATTCTGAACTTTATCTGGAATACTCTGAAAAAAAATAATGTAAGTTCTTATCTATATATTCCCCCCAGACAGAGAGAACTGAATTCCTGTGCAGAGAGAGCCGTCTCTCTCCCTGTAGCATCAATCCCCACTTTATTCCTACCCTGGGGGACTGCACAAAAGCAGTTTTCATTGGGCAAATCTGTGCCAGTGTAAGCAAGGTGACCCAAATTTTTAAAGAAAAGGAGAGGCTGAGGGGAAGGGTGAAGGAGGAAACCGAGTAGGAGGGAGGATGCAGAATCCCGTGGATGCAGAGAGGGGCTGAGCCGGGCTCTCACAGGTCACATGAGGATGAGCTTCTTCCTTCGATCTGTTGAATTTGATCAGGCATCAGAGGTGTTACATGGTGACCAAAGTCAGGGGAGAGAAGCTCTGTTCCCTGCAGCCTCAGACAAGCACAAGTGCAGATTACCAAAGTCCTTTGCGTGCTGCATCCTAGAAAGGGCAGGCGAGCCCAAGTGCCGCCATCCCCGTGCCAAATCTGCCGTTTGACCTGCGTGCTGCAGCCCTGCTGGAACAAACAGATTTACACAGGTTTAGCCACCAGCCGCTGTTTTTTGATTTTTTCCACGTGCGTCTAAATAACTGTCAGTATTGCAGTAACAAAATTGCCATTTTAGTGAAGAATCACTCTTAATTATGCTGCAGCCTGGATTCCCTTGCAGCTCCACGGCCCTAATTTCCAGCTGAGGGACCCGGGCTTCCCCTCAGCTGCAGTATTTTCTGTGAAACCCTCTGGGCGTAGTAGTGGGCTTTCAACAGAGGCATAATGTGCTGAAAGCTCCTAGTTGCACAAAATGGCTTTAAAACATACATATATGCAAGCTGTAAGGCGAGGAAGAGCATAATCTGTCCTGTGTACCGTTGCCTCCCATTGGATTTCCTCGAGGCGATGCAATTCTCCGTATGCAGCTTCCAAAGCAGAATGTGCTGTTTGGGTTGTTGCAGGACATATGCAACACACAGAAAGGCAAAAAAATCTTGCCTTGCTATTTGTGGCAATTTATATTTGGAGCTGCTTGAATAATTCATGGCAGATCTTAACCATTTCCTTTTATGTGATGCTTATTCAAAGGTAATTTTTCTCATTATCTGACTATTTTTGCTTATACATGTTTGATACATGGTAATAGAGATAAACCAGCCAGAATCGCCTCCTTTTTGTGCTGAACAAGGAACTTTATTGCAATGAGCAAAACAGTAGCAGCTCAACAGTTCCTGGTTTATTTGGCATCTGAAGAGATGTGCTGCAACATCATCGCTCTCCCTTTTGGCTCAGCTCCTCACTGGAATGCTCGTCAAAAGCAGGTATCCTGCTCATAAATCCCTTCTCCAGGCAGCAAGGGGAGCAAACACAATGGATGTGGATTTGCAGCCAGCAGCAGTCCATGGGTATGGATGTGCAGAGTTCCATGAGAGGCACTCATTAAAAGTATTTCAGAGTTTGTTCTCAAGGATGTGTTAAAATCCATCTTTCTGTTGATGCATAACTTAATATTCTAAGCGTGGTCACAAGTTCCAAGTGTCAGATTTGAAATGTAAGGGGGTATCTTAGGTTGGTATTTCAGCTCTCTTTGTGCAGATGCTTGTGAAAATCCACATTTCACTAACCACAGCCATCGCTCTGCTCTCTTTCCAGTCATGCTCCTGCTAGTCAGGTCTCATTTCCAGGAATGCCCACCCTGTGCTCGGTTCAGTCAAACAGCAAATGAGGCAGAGTCCCTACCTGGGGGGCTGCAATCACTGTGAAATTCCAGCCTCCAAATGCAGATTCTCAATGCTTCATTAGAGCGGCCACATTTGGAAACTGTCCTCCAGGGAGGGACACGATCCGATGTCTATTGAAAGGAGGAAAACAAAAACCTCCCCTTGACGCCGTTTTTTTTAGGCTTTGGAGCAGACTTTCACTGTTTTTCTCTTCAGCATGTTTTTCTGTTCTTCTTTGGAATTACCTTTTCCTCATCCCTTCCCTTTCAAAATCCCTGTGGTCAGGTGGGAACATGATTCTGCTTTCCAGACTGGGCAGATTCGATCCATAACGGGAATTTCTCACAGAGTACAAATATATCTGGGGGATGTTAACTGTCCTGCATGACCTGCTGGCTGTCGCTTAATTACATAATTTATTTTAGGGTGGTTTGGCTGGGTTTTTTTCATCAGGATTTTTATCTAAAAACACCTCTCCTAAGCTCTAGATGCTTGCTAACCCTGCCCGGCAGTCTGCCACTTCCAACCAGCCAAAAATATATCACCTTCCTTGGCTTGTGGGCATTTTTGTATCTTTAAAAGTTAATCCAGCTCTAAGCTGGATTAATAATGGAACATCCCTTTAACCAAGGGCACATAAGGTCAAGGCAGAGCTATGTGGATATTCCAGGCTGGTAACCACAGAAATCATTTTTTTTTGTCCTATATAGGACCCAGAACGATTTATTTCAGCAGTATTTTTGCAGCTGGACAGAAAGAGGAGCAGAGGAGTGGGAACACGGGTGAGACTGAGGGAAGAACAGGCAACCTGAGGGGTCAGTGGTGGTGTGGGGTGTGGGATGAGCGGCGAGAAGACTGGGCCAGAAAAGCCTCAGCGTTCGGTGGGGGGAGGATTCTGAGGGCGAGCTGAGCTCGTTGCATGGATTAAAGCGAGGCAGGCTGGCACGAGGACGCCTTTTGGAGCGACAGCGAGCGCACTCAAGCTGTGTTCGCGTGGTTCCTGTCGTCACCGGGGCACTTTGATGTGCTCGGCTCGCCCTGCAAACCCCGGCGGTCTGTCATCCCCTCGGCAGCGTTACATAACGCGCTGCTCAGATCACTGACTGGGCACCCCCCGAGCAGCAAAACGCTTCTCCTTGTTACCCCCTGAATAAAGAAGACAGGCAGAGACCTTCAGATACTCCCCTCCTCCTGCTTTCAGTTCAGAGCCTTTAAAAATAGAGTAGAAAGGAAATGGAGGGCCTGGTTTTCTGCTTCCACGCCGGGCTGTTTCTGTCAGTGGGTGCTTGTCTGGAGCCAGATTTGCCCCAGGGTTGGAAGTGATGTGAGAGGAGCCAAAAATGTGGTGGCAGCTTGGGCTGGTTTTGTGTTGGGGCAGTGTCCTGGTGAAGCACATGCTGGGGTCAGACCCAGCAGCACAGGCACTGAACCCCAGTGAACCTCGGCTGCTGCTCCTGAGGGCAATAGGAATTTCAGGCAGCTAGAAGTCTGCTTTGAGGGCTTTTTTTTTTTCCCTTGAATTATTTTTCTCTTCCTTTTCCTCTCTTGAAGCTCAGAAATCAATGCTTTTCAAAGATCCCCTTTGGATAGGTTTCTGAAGTGTTCTCTTTATTGTCTATTTTAGTGCTTTCTCTCCCCATTTCTCCTGCTCTCTGACGAGGGTTGCTGGGGTGACTGGAGCAGGGAGGATACTCTGCATCTCATCAGTGAGGGACACGGGGCAAACATGTCCCTGTGTGCTCGTTGGGTGGGATGTGTGCACCTCCTGGGGTTATGGGATGTATCTAACCCTGAGATTGTGCCTGTTTTAGGGATCTGGATGGAGGGAGGGCTTCAACTCCATGGGCAGATGTAAAGCAGAACTCTGTTAGCCTTAGTCTTTGGAGTAAAAGACTCGTTTAGTCCTGCTTCCTCCACCCTAAACCATTTAGCTCATTCTCTCTGGGTCTTCTGGCAGAGCCTTCAGCTGTTGGGTGCTTTAACAAGGCTGTAAAGAGCAAATAATGTAACAGAAACAGCTTGTAAACTTCTTAGATTGAGGGACTTGACCTTTTCTTCCCAACGCTTCCAGGAGCCCCCACAGCAGCCGCTGTCTGAGGGGTCCTGCTGGGCGCCCCAATTCCACCATGAAATGTGGGCCTGCACTTTCATGGATCTCATGGTTTAAACTGTCAGGGTACAAAACTTGGACTTGAGCACAAAGTACCTTAAAGCTTGGACTGCTCCGAGGGGATCGTGCTTGAAACACACGTTGGAGACACATTCATCTATCTATATATACATATATAAAGATACTGCTGCTAAAGGAGGCTTATTGAAGATCCCGTCATGTTTATCAATGATGGATGAATCATTGATATTTTTAATACCGATTCCCCAAAATACTAAAGCCAGAGTGTTAGGCAGCGAAATCACGACCAGAGCCACGCAGAGATCTCCTAAGCAGGCCAAATGCTTCTCTCTTACCTATAAAAACCCGTGCTGTATGATACATTAGCTGTAAATTCCTAACAGATGGGGCTGTAACAAGCTGTTACAGAGCATCTCCTCTGCGGTGGGGTTGCACTGCTGAAATGATGCCACGTGGCTGTCTGAGCCCTCACGCAACTGAGACGAGCTGGAGGAGGAGGCTGTCATCTGTCTAGGTGTTGATGTCCTGCTCGTCACCCGGAGATCCAGCCAAGCAGCTGACCCCCTGTTAAACTCACTCGGCTCCTCTGCATATTTACACCGAGAGGAGAGTTTCCTCTTGTTAAACATGTGCCTTTGCCGTCCCGAACGTTTCACAGGTGATTTGGAGATGGTTTAGAGAGCAGCAGAGGTTTTGGGGCAGGCCACGTGCACCCGTGGCACATTAAAGAGCCGGTTCTGTGGAGGGGTTTTTCCTCTCTCACCTTTTCAGGTGACGGGGTCCTGTGGGGCGTGAATGAGACTTTTTATGGGCAGTGAATGAGACTTTTTATGGGCAGTGACTGAGTTGCGTTTGGCACGTACAGACCTGTGGTGTGGTGTGTACACATAAACACATGTACATACGAGCAGCAAAACGTGCACGTGGGTGTATTACAGGCGCATTTGTATATTTGAATAATGAGCAACCCTATTTAAATATAAGAAAGGAACCCTCCAGAAAAAGAAGTCCATCTACAAGTTTTCAGCGTGACAAAATAATTGAAATAGCAAACATTAGAACTGGTTTTGTACAGAGGTGACATATTTTATTAACCCTGCATAACACCTTGAAACAATTCCCCTACTCTCTATGACCTAGGATTGCACTCCTACCTGGAGTTTGTGTACACTGTGTTTGAGAAGACAATAAATGTTTTCCCCTCTTCTTTTACTACGTGTTGGCCTTAATCTTGGGTCATCCCTCCCATGCCAAACAAACTGGAGTTCTTCTGAAGCCTTGAAAATCGTTGCTCCATAATCCCATAATGAAAAGCAGGATTAGCTCCAGTGTAACACGTGCAGGACTCATCTTTGCAGGATGATGGTGTTGGGCTGGTTACCTGGAGAGAGGTTTCAGCTGCCCTGAACAGGAGGGGCACAGAGGCTTCCCCAGGTCTCTACAGCACCTTCACCTCATGTGAGCTCCCCTGTCTTGAAGCATTTCAGTTTATCATTTTATCAGGCTGTTTGCCCTCAAACTGAATAAGGACCAGGAGAAAATTAAAATACTCTCTAATATCAGTTAAAAAAATATTTTCAAGAAATCCATCCACAAGTCATCTGGGCATTATTTAAAGATGAGGATTTAATATTTAAAACTCAGCCCCAACTGCTGGGTTTGGACTCTCTTGTAGGAGTGGATTGAACTCGCTCTTTGCTGCTTTCAGCTGGTGCAGAAGCATCAGGCCCAGGAAATAAATGGGCCCCCTGTGCAACTTGTGAATAATTCAGGTGCCTCAAAATCACACAAGGGAATTTTTTTTTTTTTTGAATAACGCCTAATCAGCCCTTGGCACACAATGCCACGAGAGTTTAATGAGATTCCAAAAAGAGCCATCTCCAAACAGCTGCAGATTGAGCTCGTGTGTGTAAAATACATAATTTTGTGCTTGGGTGTGTTTATCTGTATATATAAACACAAGAATGCAATAAAATAGTTGGAAAAAGTATTCTTATGAATGCTCTAAGAAAAAGGGGATTCAAATGAATTTGGTATGACCCAGCTGATATGCTTTTCTTAAAGTGATCTTCTGAATCTTCAAGATGTCCTTGTTTATTTTCTTTGATTGTGCTTTGATTTAAAATTCTAGACTTATTAAATGCCATAAAAAGAAACATTTACATAATTTACAAGCTCTTTATATGAACATTTTAATAAAAGAACACACCTTTAAATCAAATCACAAAGGCATATGACATCTTTGAAGGAGAAACTTATATTCCCAAACACAATAAACATTCTTCTATTACTATGTTAATTTGGAAAACAGGTCATGGGAAATTAAATTGCTTAAAATAGGTCACCAATTATAACTCTGCATTCTATTAAAGTAAATGCATCTCTGAAATCTTTATTAGTTTATTTTAATTAAAGGCAGAAAAATATTCAGTGTTAAATTATTGCCATTTGTATGTTTTACATCGATACGGACACACATTTATTATGCAGTGTAAAATGCTGCACATCTTTTTCATTATGATGCTTGTATTGTTCTTAGCTACTCTACCCATAAAGTAAGTCTATAATAATGTTGTGTTTTAAACATAAAAGGAGACGAGCCCAAAGGGAGTAACGGTGCAAATTTAATTTGATCATTTATAAAAGGAAATGCAAAAGCAAATGCTGTCTGTATGTGAAAACGGTCACTGACCTCCTCAAAATTGTTACAGTGTTGGAAAGGCCTGACTTCCATTTGTGTTCCACGTTTGTAGCAGCATTGCTGTTCATATCATGGTTCTAAATTAAGTACTTTGGGGTACATTCCCCATTGATGTTCTCTGATAAACTCATTAATACCTGTGGTAATCATTGCACAAGCCCCTGGTGAGAGCTGGAATCTGCCCTGTACACCTGTGTTTGCAAACACCACTCCCAAATCATGGTGCAGCCTTCAACAGAGACTGAAATGATTCAGAGTTGTGTGCCTGGGTCTCCTGAGCCAGGATGGGAGCCCAGGGTTGGTGTGGTGCACACACACCTGTCCCTGCACAGCTCTGGTTAAGGCAGGCTGAGATATAATCTATTCCTTTGGGCTGGAAGAGCGCTCTAAAGTGGCTTTAGCATCACTCACTAAGCCCTTAAAGGAGAAGCTCACCAGCAGTGAGTGAAGCGTGAACGCGCACAGCCATGGTGGGGTGTTGCCTCTGCTCTGGACAGGCTCTGCTCCACATCAAAAATAAGGGATGTTAACTTTTTATGCACGTAAAAAATGAAAATGTTGAACACGTGCAAACTGACAGGATGGCACTAGTGGTTTTTATGGAATACCATGATCACCTGCGTGGAGTTTTTAGGATTGTGTTCAGGAGCCACTCCTGAGCATACCACAGCATTGCTTGGATTCACCTCATGTTCTCCTGGTGAATGTGGTTGCCCAGCCCAGCTGGACAAGGTCACCATGGCTTCACAGAGCTGTGTAGAAATGGTTTGCCTGAGTGCCACAGAGGAATTTCATGTTGTAACCTCTCCAAATCAGGATGATGACGGTCTTGAATGCTCCTAACAATCGACAAACAAATAGAAATGCCCTTCTACCTGTAAGCTGTTGGTTCAAATTCAGCCTCCTCTCACTCTGGTCTCTGAGTTCGCTCCCTGGTTTGTGGGGATATTTGTGAGCCCTTCTGCAAACTCCAGCCAGCTCATGGGAGGGCAGCAGCTGGACAAGGTCATCTTAAGGTAAGATCAGACCTGAACCTTCATCCTTCACTCAAATCTTTGTCTTCTGCAAGAAGTTTTGTTGTTCAGTCTGTCTTGCCGACTGTTGTTGTTCAATCTTCTATGGAGACCTGCCAGGGCAAAGCAGAACAGGAGAATAGTTTTGGCTCCTTGCCAACAGACTCACCTATAGATTTCTTGGGCAAATTCTTTTTTTTTTCCTTCCCTCAGCTGCTCAAAGCACGTCCTTAAAAGAGGCTCAAGAGATCTCTAAGTCTAAACAATAAAAGACTTATTACTTACCTCAGAGACCAACAACAGCTCTCAAGGGTAAACCCGCATTAATTATGTATTTGAGCAATTGTATGTTATGCATTTAGACAGAATACGTGTTATTTACTGAAGAGCTGGTAATGGCTGTGAAGCAGTTGTGATGATCCAGGGTAAATAGGAACGTCTGAGGATTTGAGGACACAGAAAATGGGGATGGAGCACCAGGAATCTCACCTCCCTCACCTGGCTGATTTGTGGCCACTGCTGCTGCTCTTTGCCAGCCTTGGGATGATGTAAGCATGAATGATGGTAATGGAAAACCACAGGCTGTTGCTGTTAAAGTCCTCAGATTGTTGTGTAGCCAGAATGTCCCCTTTCAAACACAATTATCTGTATTTAGTTGGGTGGTTGAAGAAAGGAATATTTATTTGTGTGTGAGTCCCTGGAAGACGGGAGCTCTTATAAATTCAGTTTTTTTACCCTGTAACCATGAACGTCAATTGCCTTCTTAAAGGCAAAAGCCCCCCAAAACTTATATAGTGCTCCCATCTGAACACAGTGCTTCCCCTCTGTAGAAAGATCAGGATTTCACAGAGGAATAACTCAAATATTGCTGTCTTCTTCAAGAGAGGAAGGAAAAGCAACCATTGCTGAGAGTACCAGGAACTGACCCTAAACACCACTCTGGTGCCACCAGCTGTGTTGCTGCTGTCACAAACCGGAATTCAGACACTTTTGCAGAGAAATCACCCCTCTGCAAATCCAGGGGATCAACTGCTGGTAATCATAGGATTGGGTTGGAGGGGCCCTGGAAAAAAAGTATCTTTTGGCCAGACTTTTCTCCCTTTGTTTTGCACTAAATGCTGTATCCAGAACAACTGCTTGCTTCCTGAATGACTCTGATTTTCATTTTTCTAATGTTTTTTTTCAAATGTAACGTTGTAAATATGGACCAGATGGCTTTATGAAGATAACTTTTACTAATGACTATGTGGCTAAGGCACATAACACATTATCACTTCTCTGAAATAGTGTATATATATTTCTTCCCACCTGTCTTACTGGAAAGTAGTTGGAAGTAGTTCCTTGTTTTCAACAGAGATAAAACTTTAGTTACAGTCATTATTGATCATGTTTATCAACACTGTTTTTCTCTCTGGACCTTATACTCTTCCTATTGGAGCTAGTGAGCATTTATAGTTCTCTTTGAAGTTTTGACTTTGATATCTGAAGAATTTGCCCAGAAATAAGAGTTCTCATATCACAGGGATTGCTTCTATGAGTTAAGGTTGCATGATTGGGTCCAGAGCTGGGATGTGTTCTTTCAAGTCCTGAATCAAGGAAATATTTCCTTCAGGGATGCACTGAAACATATATCGAAATATCTCTGCGATTAGTGGGATTTAAATGTGCTTAAAATTAAGAACCATCTCAAAAGCGGATGGATTTCAGTCTGTTCTTCAATGCTTTCTTGATCTGCAGTTTGGATCTGCTAAGTTTTATGACGAACCATTAAAAATTAGTTTTGAACTGTTTAACACAAAATGCAGTCAGACGAACATGTTTGTCAACTCTGCAGCTTCAGTTTTAAATTTCTGCAAGAGTTCTGTTTGGGTTTTGGATTGCTTTAACTTGCAGGGTATGGAGTTTGGGTTTGTTTTTAAATCTTAGTCTAGGTGCTTCCAAATGAAAAAGTTGAAATGCTACAACTGTGCAAACAGCATTACTTTAATCTGCATAAAGATGGGTGCGGAAGAGCTGGGTATTAGCAATTCATTAATATGCAGTGAAAAGCTTATTTGCACTTTGTCTAAAAGTAACAGTAACTTCAGATTTTCTCTCATTTGCATAAGTGATACAGCACAAGACTAAACCACTCCAATAATAGTCCTTAATAGGATATTCATGTACAGACTTTATGTATAGGCTCCTTAACTGTCCATTTAGGCACATTTAAGTTAATACACAATACACAACGAGGAGGATCATGTTAAGGAATGTCCTAATTTGCTGAATCCAGTTTCCCAGGCAGCATTTAAAGGGGTCATTTTTCATGAACTACTCCAGCCACTTAAATCATAATATTTCATAATAAACATCACAGCCTACTGTACAGTGGGGATCATAAAAAGACAACACAGCTGCCCTGTGCTTATATTCACCTTCAGCTTGGACCAGTGCCTGGCTGGGGGAGCCTTGTTCCTGGTTTTCCGTCATGAGAATTTTAAAATTTTAAGAAAATATTTACAACTTCTTACCAGCAAATCTCAATACATAATGGTGCCTGCTAAACCTGCATTAATGACCAAAACAGTCTTCCCTAGAGTTGCATCTGCCCTCTAGAAAATAAATCCTCACCTCCAGTAGATAAACAGCTCCATCTTTGCTCACAACAGTCCTGCTGCTGAGAGGTCTGGCATGGTTCTGGGAAAAGCAGCCTCCGAAAGCTTCTCCCCTGTGCTTCTCCAAAGAGATTTCTGTGGGTTTTTAACTGGTCCTCATAATCCTCCTGTGTGTTTTGGGATTGAACCCTCTGGGCTGCCAGAACTGATCCCCTTCACCAAAACATTCAAACATTAAGGATTTAAGCAAAATATGTTTAATTTTAATTTTGAACCTGTCCTTACTGAAGGCAGCTGGCTTCACTTGGAGCTGCTTCTTTGGTGAAAGCAGAGCCCACCCTGCCCAGTGCTGGGTGGGCAAAAAATGACTGGGGTTGGAGATCCCTTTTTTCTTTTTTTTTTTAGCAGAAACAACATCATTTTCCAAGTAAAACCCCAACCTCTCCCTGATGGAGTTAGACAGCTTAACCTCTCATTTGCCTGCTGGAAAGATTCTTGCCTCTTCCTCTGGTCCTGGTCCCTGCTGTGGGATCACAGCCTTTCTGTGCTTGCTCTGGTAGTGTGAAAACAAAGATCCTTTCAAATGAGACATTGGAAACGAAACAGATCACAGAGATCTTTCCTGGTACCCTTTCCATCGTGCATTTAAACAGTGACACTTGAAGGAGCCAAAGTGAAGGTGCTGCCTGTTGCAGGTGCAAAGACAGATGTAAAAACCCTGTTCCAAAAACGTGGCAGCTCTATTGTCCCTCCTTTCCTTCCCTTCCCTTCCTTTCAGCTTCAGAGCTTGACCCTGAACAGTACTGGACACCCAGGGATATCAGAGGCTTTGGGGCTGCTGATGGGCACAGTTACATCCTTCTACATCAGGATTTTCTGTCACAGAGGATTTTTACGGATACAAAACCATTGGTTTCTGTGTTTGGCTGCTGAGTTTCATGTGAGAAACTAATCAAGCCTGAATGTCTCCAACTTTTCTAATCCAGGCAACCTCTCTGCAGATGAACTCTGCTCTGAAATATTCATTTTGGTGGCACATCTTAATTGCATTGCAATTATTTCTGAAGTTACTCTGAGTGCTTTGCCTTTGCTGCCTCTACATTTTCCATAGGCTGTCGCTCGCGAGCAGGGACCGGAGAACGAACGACAGGACGACTTCTTGTTATGATATGAAGCCGACACTTTATTCACTTACAGGNAATAGGCTCTTAGAGCATTCTTTAAATCAAATGGTTCTCAGATACCATGGTGATGGTTGACATTATTATGGGTGACCTCTTTCTTTTGGCCTCGGACAGCGATGGCTGACAATAGAGAAGAGCATTGGCTGTTTCTGTGTTAGGGTATGTGGGTGTTTTAAAGTCCTCCTGTGAGATGGTGGGTACAGGTTAAACTGTGGAGTTTAAATCATAAAGAAGGAAGAATTTTAAAAAGTCATATGTGCAAATGCCATTAAGAGAGGCTCAGCTGATTTCATGACGCTGCCACCAGCATCCTAATATTGTGAACTCCAGTTACAGGGAAAATAGATTATGCTATTTTTGCAGGGGTGGAATATGGATCTGCTGAGGAAGCAGTGTGATTTTCTGCCTTGGCTTTGTGTGCGTGCAAGCATGTATGGGTGGGGAAGGGTTAGATATACAAATCTTTTGCCTCTGTAGCATAAACCTCTTGATTTAGTCTTGTAGGCAAAAAATAGGGTCAGAAATTCAGCCTGCAAACATGATCTCATAGGGGTGTCTGTCAATTCAGTTTTCAAAATAATATGTGTATGTGTACACACACATGCAAATACAGAGAGGTGCTTCCCTTTGGACCCAAAGATTTTCATTACAACAGCCCTGGTTTGGCCCAGGAGAAAAAATTGTCAAATTCTGCAGTGTGGGTGGATCTATAAACTGAAAACTCTTTATTGAACACAAAGGAAAAAAAAAAATCTGAGTCAAATTTTTGATGATTTTATTTGACCACGGATGAGAGCTGGAATTTTCAGCCTGAACCTTAAGAGACTCCGAGCTGCGGAGCCACTGCTAAGCTGGCTGCCCAGCAGCCAGTGACACTCCCGCACTGAATGTTTAAACACCCTCAAAAACAGAATGAATTTTTCATCTATCACTTCGGCAAACAATCTGGCTGCTGTGTGCTGAGAGGATGAATAGCCACGCGTGCGGGATCTTAATGGGAAAAGACAAGGGAGCATGAAGTGATGCTTTCCGGAGCGCGTGCCAGGAGCCCACCTCGCTCGCCTTTCAGGAGTTAGATGTCAAGAACTGTGTTTTGCAACAGCATGACTTAATAAATTTTCCCTTTGCTGCCTCCTCTGATGATGTCTCCTGAGCCAGCAAAGGGCGTTTTCTCAGCGTGGTTTTCGGTTGTGGGATTTTGCGGGGGGTTTGGAAGCTCACACCTGGTTCAGAGAGGCCGTGCCAGTGTCTGCGGAGATGCCGCTCCCCTGGCTCGCCTCTCACGGGGTGCTGGAGGCTTTGATAGAGCCCATCATCACACACCTTCCTGTCTGCAAGGCTGTGATGAAGGTGTCCAAAAGATGGACCATCTCCAAACTCCCTTCTATTGCAGAAACACAGGCAAGAGAAAATATTTATAGACAGGGAAGCAGCTCTTACAGTTCCCACCCCATTTCTCGCTTCCTTCTAATCTTTAATCTCCATATTGGTGACTAAGTATCAGCTTGACTTGCTATTTGTAGCACTCCAATTGCTTGTAAAAATAGCAGATTTCTTATTTATTATTTTATTTTTTCCAGTTCCATTTTATTTTTATGCTCTTGTGTTTTTTAAATTTGTTTCCCTTTCCTAACACACCAAGTATTTAAAGAAAAACTGCTAGACCAGTGTGACTCTTCCAATGTGATCTGCTTGCTGCCCTGATCCGAAAATCCTACAACCACACACTCTTCCTTATTGCAGGAGAATTCTTATGAGATCAGTTACAGAAACTAAAATGCAATAAAGGTTCTGATGGCTGATATCACATTAAGAGGTAGGACTAATATATGATGATGATGATAATAATAATAATAATAATAATAGAAAAAGAAGAAGATACAGCTATTCAGGGGGAAAAGGGTGGACTAGGATTAACAGAAAATGAGTTATTTGTGCATGAAATTTTGGTGGAAAGAAACTTTAAAAATTTATGCAAAAATATTTCAGCTTTGCTTCCCCCCACCTTTGCTCCTCAGGGGTTCAGAGAAAAATGAGACTTTGGCATGAAAAATTTAGAAACTGATATATTGTGAACATTTCTCATTCAAAATTGACTTTAGGAAAAGACTATTTCCTTTAGAAAAGACCATACAGGAGAGGTTTTAACCACTTCAATTTACATGCCATCTCCCATGGAGGCTGATGTGAGGCTGATCCAGCCCTGGGCAGCAGTGATAGAGGTGGCAGTTCTGAAATGCTGATTCCTCAACTGATATGGTCGAGTTTTCAGAGGCTTATTCTGTAAAAAAAATTCAAATACATGACTTTTTAATATTTTTTAGTTGTGTACAGGGATGAGGAAGCAGAGACAGAAACCTGTGAGCGAAACTGCAACTTATGAGCCTGTCTCCAAAAGCAGTCTTATGACTCCAACCTGAAAAATTCCAGATGTTTTGAGCTTCTTTTGTTTGCTTCCAGCCAGTTTGCTTTGGGACAGTTTTTGGAATAGCTTGTAAGGTCTAGGGAGGAACTTGCCCTTTTGTAATAAAGCTGGAAAGCTGAGAGTCTCCCTCAGCAGCTTTCCAGGAGCTGAAGTCTGGAGAGTATTGTGAGGTGATATTCTGCAGGAACATCTTGATCATCCTCAGAATGCTTTGGCCTTAACTGTACTTTTAGTCACATATACACAGGTGCAGGAGGTTATATTACACCTGATTGAAAAATTGACCATGGAGGAGGCAAATAAAAGTGTTTTCAGGTGGAGTTGTCGCTGGCTCTGCTCTTCTCCCTGTAGGGAAGTGTATGTCCCCTCAGAGGAGACGCCTTGTGCTGGAGTCTCCTCCGTGGATGAAGTTGTGTAGGGACAGGTTTCCCCCACCAGCAAGACTGGACTTTCTGGCAGACAAGGGCAAGAGGAAACAGCAAGGCTTCAGCTCTACCTGTCTCCCCAGAGCCCCCCAAGCATTTAACAATATCTCAGTTGCTGGGATAACCTTAAACAATCGTTTAAGGACAAGGACAGCACAGAAACAACTTCTGTGTTTGCTGCCAGTTCCCTCAGAGCTTGTCTTTGGCAAGGACAGCACGACAACTCCTGTAGCTGAAGGTGATGGAGACGTAGTCTCTGGAGAAGTGCTTGGATGCAGGGCATGGGGTTCAACCCCAAATTGTGTAAGCAAGAGGCTGGTGCAGTGAGGACTGACAAAGTCCCATGAAGAATTTGCCCATCACAAAAATACTGCAGGACTGGTGTTTCAGGCCAATCTCCAGGGTAAAATCAAGTGAGAGAGGGGCAGCTGGAAGAAATAAGTCTGTAAAGAGGGGAGGTGAGCCCCAGAGAATGTTGGGCTGGAGTGCTGGTGGACACCAGAGCAGTGGCAGTGATTCATTTAATCACCAGCAGCCTCTCTGGCCACTCTGGCTTATGCCAGTGGCTGCAAAGAGCTCCTCGGGGCAGTAAAAGTGAAATGGTACATTAACCATGCAGGATGGGGCTGCTGAAGCAGCTCTTCTTGGGAAAGCTCACTTTGGTGCACATGTTTCTGCCCTCACCGTTTTAGTCTCAATGCTTGGGAAATGATTAGTGTATCAAAAGCACATGCAGTAAAAATACACCCAAAAAACCCCGAGCGTGAGGCATCAGTATCCCCATGTAATTTCATTTTTATGGTTTCACAAATATAGGCTGCGAGTCTTTGATTGCAGACAAGGCACTGCAAAGCAAGGAGGGATATCCTTGGAATGTAATAGCTGGCCAGAATTAGGCAACAGCTCTGCCCCACCCGCAGCACCCTCGGTGATTTCCTACAGTACTCAGTACAGTCGTTGGTATGTGTGGTGCATTAGTTAAGTTAATTACAACAGCACAGAGATTCATTGCAAATTGTTCCTAGTTAAAACTGAAAATTCACTGGAACAAGGAGTGCTAATTATATTCCACTTGTTACTGCTGTGTCTAGTTAATATTCCAACAGCTGCTTTGGCAAGATAATGATGGCTCCAGCAGAAATTACTGAACAAATAGATTTTTAAATCAGTAACAACATATTTACCAGCGGTTTTTTTTCCCTCTTCATACACAAAGTTAAGCCCTGCCAGAGTTGGGCATTCATATTCACTGAAAAGTAGAGATAAAAAAAATCAACATTGCCATTATTGTGTTAATTTGGCACAATTAAAAAAAAAAAAAAGCTAAGCAAGAGAATATTATTGATAAATAAATGTTTCTATTTTCTTTTAGGGATTCGGTGCTTTTCTCAGGGTCGCAAAACCCAGTGTAGCTTTTTGGTTGACCATACTCAGTTAATTGTCCAGCATTGCAAAGGACAGGATCAGGAATGGATCTTGTTCTTCCTCACAGCCTGACTAATGAAGTTAAATGCTTGTGAGATCTTGTGAGGCAGAGAAGCCCTTCCATTAAAGCTGCAGATCCATGCTGCGCTGAAGGCAGGGGCAGCCCAGGTTCCTTGGGCTTGGCTTTGTGGACAAGCCTCTTAACGCACGTCCCACACGGCACTGGAAAACTCTCTTAGCCAAAAGTTCCATCCTTCATCCAGCACGGCAGCACTTGTGACCTGAAACCAATCATTTCTCTGTCTGACCCAGCAGAAGGGGTTTCAGGAGTTGAGTGTTGCCTGCACAGCGGCTCTGAGCCTGTCCCTGTGCTGCAGGACTGGCACTGCATCCACTCTGTGAAGCACAGCTGCCTTCAGCAGGACACGAGCGCACCACCAGCCAGTTTCTGTGCCTGCTTGTCCCCAACCCAGCTCCTCTCTAAACTTTTTACAGGATTTATCCGCAGGAAAACATCTGCTGTGTAAGGCAGTCCCGCCTCCATCCTGTCCTCTGAGCACGTGAGACCCAGCAAGGTGGAGAGAGCCATCTAACCTCACCCTGAGGTGTCACCTCACCCAGGGGAGAGCTCGGGTTTTGTCCCTCCTCCCACCCTGTGCACTTATCTCTGGGCAGACCCAGTAGCCTGTGTGTATGAAAAGATGCAGGACATTTTTAATGAGTCGTGAACAAGAAGTTCAGCTGGTGCTGAATGTTTAAAATCGGAGGCAAAACAAACATGCTCAAGTGTCTGGGGTTCTTTTTAATGGATAGCACAGCTTCTGGTTTATTATTACTGCTATTATAGTTTGCAGCTGCAAAATGATCTGAAATTTCAATAGCAGCATGCTCTTCATGCTGCTACAAGAATGTATATGCTCCGTTGTATAAATCGACATGCACCTCTCATCCAACCAGGCTGGAGCTCTGGATCACACCATTTTATCATTCATCTCCCAAAAAGGGGATTTAACACCTCAGCTGACAAGGGGGAATGTGCATCAGTGATACCACTGGGAGAGCCGCTCCTTTCTGAGGGAGAGCGTGCAGCAGGGTTGTCTTGCTGGAATTACTTCCATTTTCAATTAGTTTTCTTCGGAGAGAGGATTTTCTTCCCACTTAGCCAAAACACCAGGATGTGTTAAATAAATTCACTCTGGGTTGTTCCTTGCCTGGCAATATAATTTGTGAATCAAGGTGGGGGGAGAAAAATCTAGTTAGCAGCAATTGAACATACAAAGTGGGGTGACCAGTAACTCTCTGCTGCTGAGCCAACATTGATATATGTCCTATGGTGTCTTAGGGGAGGTTTCTAATTGCAATATGAGTTTTGCATGGTAACCTACAGGGAGAAGGGGAGACGCAATTGCTTATCAGTTTATCATTACAACCTTTTATTAAGGTTGTTTTTAATTAAAATGGAGCAACAAATGTACACTCTTATCCCTATAAGCAATCTTATCTAGTGTGACTGCTGCTATATTAGTGAACTAAATCCTCTTGATTACATTGGATGTGATCTTATGAAGTATGACAGCTTTACATATTAATAATAGGAACTGTCTGAATAGGCTGTCGCATGACCCTCTTCTCTGTGGCTCTCCACCAGCACAGTTTTAATCTATTTATCTCAGTCCTTTTCCAAGATAAGATGTCATATTCTCATGAAAGTGCAGTAGTCCCTGTGTCACTGATGTGGAATGGAAGCAGAGCCCCAGAAAAAACCCAAGACCAAATCCCCAGCTCCAGCACTTTCCCCCTTGGTCCCAAGACCTCCAGCTCAATCCCTCCTTTAGAGGTGGGGAGCAGGAGGGATTTTATTCTCCTCATGTCAAACAGTCTCCTGGCATTCCTGCCACCAAATTTCTACTTGCATGAGATGAGCAACTGCTTTAGTTTAGTCCCTTCTGCAGCACCAGGAGGGAGGGAGCTGTTCTTCTGGGTGATTTAACTGTGCAAAGGGGCAGCTAAAATGGGTGTGCAGGTGGCTTTGTGTGCCCAGGTAGCTGCACGCACACCTCTGGGAGGACAAAATGGGAAAGGGGGCTTAAAAGAATAGGACTGAAGGGGTACCCTATATATCCAGATTTAGCATTACTAACATGGGGTTTGTTCTATATAGCTGCAGTTCTTTACTGAACTTTTACACGGAGAGATAATGATAGGACAAGTGGGGATGGTTTTAAACTAAAAGAGGAGGGATTTAGATTAGAAGTTAAGAAGAAATTCTTCCCTGTGAGAATAGTGAGTCACTAGCACCTGGTGCCCAGGGAAGTTGTGGATGCCCCTGGAAGTGTTCAAGACCTGGTCTACTGGAAGGTGACCCCGCCCATGGCAAGGAGTTGGAACAAAATGATCTTTAATGTCCCTTCCAGACCAAACCCTTCTGTGATTCTATGAACTATTTTTGAGTAGCACTGCTCTCACTGAGAAGAGAACAAAGCTCTGTGGTGTGATGGGACTGATGAAAGATGGAGAGGGCTTTGTTTGCTGCCTCATTTGCTTGCCTGCTTTCCCTCATTCTGAATTAGGATCCCCTTTAGGCCAAGGGACACCAGAGGTGCTCTGTGGCTATAAATCCATGCAACTCCATGGAGGTGTGGAGCTGTAAGAGCCATTTGCTTCCACCTTAGCTTTACAACAAAAAAGACACATGCTGTCCTACTCTTTCCAGACAGTGGCCCAAATTCTGCTCCCTGCAGCACCAGTGCAGCCTCCTGGAATCTGTGGAGTTGTTCCAGGCCTGCAGCAGCACAGGACGAGGCTGGGAGCTCCTGCAGGGCCGGCGCTGCCGCTCGCGGGAAGCTCCTCACATCTGCGCCTTTTATGACGAGCCAGCAGAATCCCTCCAGAGCCGCTGGGTTTTTATGGCAGGCAGAAAAATCAAAGCACTCTCAGTGGGTTAAAATTGAGAAAATCTGGAGGTACAAATGAATGAAAAGGAGGCGTGGGATGTGTGATGCAGTTTAACTGTTGTAGTGCCCTCAAATAATAAATGCCGCTGGAAGTGATCTCTGGAATCCTGGAGACCAGCATCAAGCCAAAGAGAGCCCAAAGAGGGCTCTTACAGCTTCTGTGGCTGTGTCTAAATTGGAGTCTGAATGTCTCTTCCCACTCACAACTCCACATTACTGTATTGCATTGCAGTATTGTTCCATTAACTCCCCATTTCTGTTTCATAGAAAGTTTGGGGGAGGTTGTGCTTTTTTAACCCTTTCAGGTAGTGGTACCTTGCTTTATAACGTCCATTCATTTCTCTTCATTGTTTTTCAGAAGGACAGTTCATTACTATTTCTACATTAATTCCATTTTGTCATTTCAAACTTCACCTCCTTAACAGGAGTGACCTGCTTTAATGATATTTCACTAGCTACAAGCAACTAAAAGAAATAGCCTTATTTCCGTAGAAATTCCCTGGCCATTGCAATGGTACTTCACATATATTTGTGTGGCTTTTATGATTCCTTCCTACTGAGCTAGTTCAGGGGATTTGTGAAGCACCTGGAGGATCAGCATTGGTCTTTGCAGGCTAAAGTAGCTGAGCAGTGTGGTTTGCTTTCCGTGCAAGGCACAAGGATGCATGAGGAAATGTGCCAGACAGTGCAGAGCAGAAAAAATAAATTCATTCCCCAGGGAAGTTGGAAACATTAATGCCCAGTGGCCCATCCAGGGCTTAGTGGAGGGGTTCAGATGATGCAGCTTGGACACAGTATTTGTAACCTACTCACACCAGTGATGCATCTTACCAGTTCCTGAACACTGGGATACCTGGGAAGTGCAGCTGCTTAGCTAGTGATCAATATATGCTTTTAGAAAGAATCCAGTTGCAGGAAAGTGGGTATTAAACAAATCTAACAATAAATCTTCTGTACTCCAATTCGAAAATATATCTCTACATATGCTAAAAAGCATCAAAATATGAAGGTCATTATAATCAAGCTCAAGTATATGTTTTTAATACTTGGCTTCAGTTGATTCAGAACTGAGGCTGTTTCCTTCCACTACACCTCCTGTGCTTTAACAAACAACCACCAGACAATTAATCTAAAAGGGCCTCAGATGCCCCGGCCAAGCCACTGATGTGAGTAATGGTTATGGCCCCACATAACACACAAGGATCATAAGCAGTTAATCTTCACCAAAAGGGAGAGTGAAATATTGTTTGATATCATTTTTAATAAAGAGAATAAATTAGGCTTTAAATATCATAACGCATCTTTAAACGCTGGTTACAGCTCCTGCATGCAGGGTGAATTAACAACTGAATGAGCGTGTCAGGGGTTATCTGCTGAATTATTACCTCCCAGTCCACTTTGCATTATACTGGCCCTTGTGTCCATGGGAGCTGGGAGCTGGCCACCTGCTTACGATGGCTGTCCAGATAACCAGCTTTGTCTGAGAAATTAAAATGGTGGCTTTAATCTCGTCGTTAATTCCTAATTCCACCAGTAACGTCGGTCGCGTGAGGGAGGAGCGCATTGTTCGCCCCTGTCCACGTATTGATGTTTTAGGGTTTGATGATGTCCAATCTCCCTGAGATGGCAAATTTAACTCTTCAAGTCTGGCCTGCAAACGCGGTTTATTATCCACCACAAATCCAGTGTTGGGAAACAAAAAAAGGAAGGGGTTAAAACGGAATTCAGTGCACACGTCCCTTCCCTCTGGCTGTGCATCAGATTGAATTCTAAGAAAGATTGATGGTGGGCTTTAAAATTAATTGCAAGTACAATTGTTATTATTAATACACATGAATATAGATCTAATAAAGCTATGCAAGTCCTAGGAATAATCATGCTAGGAGAGGTAAATCAGATGTAAATGCCTAGTTTGATGCTATTTATCCAATAATGCCCACCTTTGTTACAATGCTGCCTTCAGGAGCAAGAAATAATCATTAGAGCCATTGATGCAATGAGGCTGATTTTGTTGGAGCTTTGGGCAATCTGTGAGAAACAGCTCCTGGTGTTCCCCACAGCAGCAGTTGTGGGAAGTGAAGCTGTCCCTCCTTGCACGAGGTTGTGATTTGTGTACTCTGATCTGCTTTACTGCTTTAGGACCATCTCAGAGCCAGTGAGCAAACTGGCAGCACTGCTGGAGCCTTGCAGTGCCTTGGTTCCCCTCTTTCCACATCAGAGAGCACCCCATGATCTCACCTTGCAGATCAGAGGCCCATGAGCCGCATGCTAATTAATGCACAACTCACACTCATTTGAAAACTAGGGAGATATTTCCCCCTTCTTTTCCAAGCAGAGGGACAAACGCTGCTTGCAGGCAGGCTGGTGCACACCCAGAATGTCCCCGTGGAAGCCACTGGTGGCCTGATTCATTGCTGTGACCATGCACAGAGCCCACCGTGGTGCAGAGCCCTGGGGTGGCTGTGTCTGAGCCGTCTCTGAATTTGGGCGCATTCCCGATCTGCCCAAGCAGCCTCCTGGCTGGAGCATCCCACAGCGGGAACAGAACCGTGCTGCTGCCGGGAGCCAGGCTGGTGCTGCTGCGCATCCCTACCCTGTGCTGCTCAGATGCAGGACGGGGATCCCCAAACCCAAACCCAGCATCCTCCCTTCCCTGTCCTCAGGGAAAAGCCCATGAGTGAGGGGTGACTCCTCCATCTTCCCAGTGGTACTGGCACTGAAGGCAAATCAGTTCCTATATTTCTAATTCCTGCTGTTCACATGCCTTATTAATTATACAACCTAAAGCATATTTCCAGAAATATACGCATTTCTCTTTTGAAAAGAATCCTACATTTTGCTCTCCATGGTTAAAAAAGGGGCAGAACTTGAGAAGATCAGGAAAAAAATAGAACCAGAACAGTTTTCTTTGTCAAGAATTATTTGATCTTTTTATTTTTGAGGGGGAGGGAGGAAATCCTAAACTTTGCATTTCAATGGATTTTTTTATTATTATAAATCCATCTGTGCTCACACACACACACACACAAAAGTCTTTTCTGTTCTGTACAAGGCACAATTTAAGGCATCTTTCAGAAATAAAAGGCAGAACAAATGTTATTGTTATTCCCAATATACAGATGTTTATTCTTATCTTTTCCCCCCCCCCGTTCCTTTCTTTATTTTTATTACTGTCTTCTCGGTGACATCATAAGTAGGACTTGTCTCTTTATCGTCTTGCAAAGACTTTTGTTTTCTGGGACAGGAGCCTATTATGTCATCACACACTGGAACAGTAATAATCTCCCCCCTCGCTTGGAAGTCTTCATAGAAGACAATGAAAGAAACCATATTGTTTTCTGCTGGCACTAAATAAAGGAAGCAAGGGAATCTGAAGGGGGAAAAATTACCCGAGAGAGGCAGTCACTCTGGCATTTTGCTTTCTAAATTAATGTTTGGGGTAAAGAGAGAGAGGCTTTCCACACTTACTAGACAACGAAGGACATCTTAATTGCTAGGTCAGACACCAGGCTGAGTGGCACGTCAGGTGAGAGGACCTGATCCTGGAAGGAGCTGGGCACGCTTGGAAATGATCTCTCTTCCTTCCCTTGCGGTACCCGCTGCTGTGGTTTGCCTTCAGCACGAGGTGACATCTTGTGTCAGAGTTTGTGCTGCCCCAGCTCTACAGGAGCTGCTCCAGACCTGGCCCAACCTCTCCAGCTGTGCTGCACCTCCTTGCAGCTGGATGAGTGGGGCTTGCACACACGGGGAGGTTCCTCTAGCTGCTTTGCAAGTCCTTTCCTGAAGCAGGAGAGCTGGCACAACCTTGCACTTTGCTTTTCCCTCAACAGCCATTGTCCAGGGGAACATTTGAAATACTCAAGAGTTTGCCTGTACCTTTCTCAGGCTGGCAGCCATACGCTTTCACCAGAATCTAACTTTATTCTTACTACAGGACCTAAACACTCTCTCCAGGTTCTGGGATGCTCTCCTCTTTGGCTTTCCCTGAATCAGTAAGGGAGGGTTCAAAGCCCTGGAAGATGTTCCAGCTCCAAAGGGTAATGTCCAGGCTCATTACCCTACAGAGGAGTTGCATGTGTAGTTATGATGATGAGTATCTGAGCCATCTTTTAGCTTGCTCTACCTTCTCCTTTCTCCCTCTGGTCAGACAGAGGCAGTTTCTTGAGAAAAGAGGGTGATGCAGCAGAAGGGGAGTATTTTGAATAGGCAGGATTTTTTCTTCCTGTAGGCAAAAAGAGCTACTGAAACCAAAGCCATTTTTTTTCTTCTCTTCATCTATATATTGGGAGACAAGCAGCTAATCCCCTTACTTACTGTAACACTGTGCAGCAAAGAAGGCAATATAATAATATCATGTGGGAATTCAGTGTTCTTCACACCCTGGCTGCCTCTCTGGGAGTTGCTGTGTCTAATGTGTTATCCCTTTTTATCTCTTATTTTCAGACCTACTGAAGTGGTTGAAAGGAAAGATAATGTATACAAAATAAATGTACATTAAACTAATACAATGGCACAAGAGTGAGCCTTGTATCCCATTTATTAAATGAAAGCCAGAGGAAGAAAATTGCATGTATGGGGCCAAAGTTTCTAGGATAGGCTTTGCTCCAGCTGGAGAGACCTTGTTGTGAGTAGGGCACCAGCTGGGAAGGAGAGAGATCTGTTCTGTTTCTGTTCCTGCCATCGACCTGCTCCATGACCTTACCTCTCTTCTTTGTTTTCTCTTGACAGCTAAATATATCAGCTCACCTAAAAAGCAGCTTTTGCTTCTTGTTCTTTTGGTGCATGGCTGGGATGTTTGCTCTCAAATCTCTCTACTTCCATACTTCCTTTAACAATAATGAAATTTCCTGGTTTCACCGGGTCTGGGGCTTTTGCATGGGGCAAATTGACAGTGCTTGTGATCTCCTCAGTCATTGACAGCAAGGGTTGGGAAACAGGAGCCCAGAGTGGTGCCAGCCCCTTCACTGGCAGTCCTGGTTCAAAAGGAAAACCTGTCCATGGTGTACAACCCTCAAAGCATTATTTATTTTATTTTTCAATCTAATGAATCCCTCGTATCTATAGATTGATTTGAAAATATCCTTCTAGGCAGCTCCATCAGCACTGAAACTAATCCCTTTGAAAAAAATGATCCCAGAGGAATTTTTAAGGTGCTGTGTGATGTAGCACTCTGACCATGAGCAAAGTTTTCCATTGAGGTGAATATTTTCCAGTAAGTTTGGTGTGTCTGTTCCTGTGTCGAATGTGGTTTTCGTGAATGGCTCGTAGAGAAAGCAAAGCCTTCCACCTTAGGAAGGTAATCTCTTCTGGATTGGCCTTGGCTCTGTTTCCATCTAATAGCAGATGGAAACCTCAGGACTCAGAGCATGTTGTGTGGTTTGGAGAGAGTCACAGTGCATATTTCTGGCTGGGAGAAGGTGGCCACTGATGCTTATCCAGAGGCAAAGCCGCATGGAACGAGGCCTCTCTTTTTATTCACAAATTGCATTCCTCCTCTCTCCCCCCTCCTCCCCAACAAGCGACATTTTTCATCCTCTTTGTGCATCCAGCCTGAATTCTGAACACCCTTCTCAAGGAGCACTGGGCAGCTTTATCCCTTCTGTGGTGCTTCAGTTTGGTTCCTACCCCAGTGCTCAGAAATTCTGCTTCTCCTGGCAATGATATGGGAAAGGCACTATTCCTTCAAATCAAGAAAAGGCAGGAATCCTCATGACAATTCAGTAAAGCCCTCCCTGAGAAGGAATACCAGAACAAGACTGTCCTGTTCTGCCATGTCAGAAGCTGAAAAGTTGTCAAAGAACTCGAAAATCCTACGCTGGGTGAAAAATGCAGCCTGAGATCAGAGAATTTGCTCCCCAAGTCCAGAGATATAAAAGCATGGATGGATTTAGTAATCTGTGAGTGGTGTATGCACCAGGCATCTCCAGAAGTGCACATGTCACAGGCTTATCCCTTTAGCAGGGAAAGGCCTCATTGCTTTGTACGTGCCCACACATCACAATGAGTGACAGCCAAAGTGACCTGAATCACTCTTAAAACGAGTTCTTTATAGTTGGTGGCACAAAACTCTTTCACTGACTTTTGGACATGTTCTATCATAAAAGAAGTCTGCATCCCCTGTTTAACATAGTTTGGTCTTATAAACTCTCTGCAAAATCCATACAGGTTTGCAGCTTCGAGCTCTTGTTTTCTAGGTCAGACCTGCAGAAAAGTCCAGCTTCAGAGCTGATGCATTCACATAATAATCTGACTTTTTCAGAGGAGTTCCTGGCATCTAACACAATCCTAGTGAAGTGCCCACTGTGTATCCAGCACCCAGCCTGCTGAGTGCTGCTGAAAATCTGGATCTGCTGATACACCACATTTATTTGAACACCTGGTGGTCTATGACTCCTAATTTTTATAAAGACTCTCTGGCATTCCATCAGTGTCCTCATCTGTTCTGTCTTTTCAATTTACTAAGCAGGCATCTGTGTCTCCATCCTCTTTCTGTCTGTAAAACCTGCTCCTCAGAGAGCAGTTCTTACAGACAAGAGGGTCCTGGGTGAAAACACTTTGAACCGATATGTGTTGGCCAGACAGAAAGTTAAAAAGCATTTTAGATTGAGAATAGATAGGAGGTGTTCTACTGGGCCCTTTGCAGAAAGTGTTGTATTTAGCCTGACTGAGGTTTGAGATATATTTGTCTTTTTTGAAGTGGTTCAGTCGCTCATTTCTGTCAACTACCAACTGTGTCCTTAATTCCACTGAATTAGAAAAGATGTTGCTAAGATCAGCTTTTGGTCTGTATCATTAAAGCATTTTTAAAAGCAATTAAATTGCATACTATTGTGCAGAAAGGTGTAGAGCAGAAATCACCCTGTAGTGTTGTCGTGGCAGAATGATTAATGAGCACCGTTTCCTTTGCTCTGCCTCTTTAAAGTGCTGCTGACTTTTGAAAGGGTGGGTTTTGGGCGGAAAAAAGAAGTGTTGTTGAAGGTCTTAGTGCTGGCAGTGGCATTAGCATCTTGTTAAATTGCCAATAACGTTTCAACCAGGCTTTTCTTTTGATTTGTTTCCGGTCAGCAGAGACCTGAGTGTGAGGTGCAAGGTTTAGGTGCTGCTGTTTGGGGGTGGAGGTGTGGGAGATAGGGGTCACTGTACCTGCAAATCCCATCTCAGAGAGAGATCACCTCACTCCCCTGCAGCAGATATTGGCCAGATAACTGAGGTCACCAGAAAGTTGACATGAAAGCAAGATCAGAATCACTGCTTTGCATATCTTGTGCTTCTTTTCTCCTCAGATATAGAATTTGTTAGTTAAATTTAGCTCATATGAGCGAACTACACATTATAATATTGATGAAGGTAAATTAAATCATAGACCAGGGAGGCCACAATCTCCCAACCTCATTTAAAACTTGCTGCCTTAAATTCTTCAGTTTTACCTTAGAAACCAAAACTCGCTTTTTTTGCAATCACCATATTCCATCCTCACATTCAGATCAGTGGCTAAGCCCAGATACAAGCTCAAATAAATAATCTCTGTTCTTGAAGTTTTGATCCAGTGGAGACTGTGACATTTAACTTTTCCTTATGGTAACTAAGGAGACTCCCACAAGCTGATGTCCTACCAACTGCCTTTTGTGCTCGCACAGCAACAGCCTTGGCCCTGGGATAAGAACATTCCACCCTCGTCTCCAACTTGAGAGCCAGCTTGGGTGGCTTTCAGGGCAATGCGTGGTTTCCAGATGCGTCTGTTCTAATCTGAACACTGAGTAGGGACTGACATTCGGTTTTAAATTGGGCGTTTGTGGAAGGGAAGAGCAGGAAAATCGCTGCCCAGATCTAGCTCTGGAGCAGAGTTGCAACCTTCTATTGTGTCTCAGCTCTATCTGCCTGGAAACAGAGGTATTTTTCTACTCCTGCTTCTTTTCAGGAAGCCAATTTGTGGATAAATTATACGCTGGGATCAGGACATAACCCTTGGCTACTGTTTCAGACGTTTATCCTCTCCCAGATCAAGTGATGCTGCTTGAAGACATTAACTTTCCCCAGCTGTCTATTACCAGCCCTGTGGGCCGGAGCGATGGGACGTGCACTCCCTAATCCACTTCGGGCAGAATCAGCCAGGTTGGCTTAGAAAGCTGGGGACTGCAGGTAGGAGATGGATGACCACGTGGAACTGATTAGGGAGCACTCACATGCTGCTGGCTGGTGGCAGGAAGGAAGGAAAAGCTGGAGGCTGGGAAAGCCTTCAATCAGTTTTGTAGTGTGCAGAGAAATATCTTTTCTCAACTCACACTCTCAGCTACTTCGGAAATCTTATTTCCTCCAGCCTTTAGGTGGAGCATGGTGCTAACCATGATTGTTACCACGGCCAAAGAATGGGCAAATGGGGCTTTCCAAGCAAATTCCCAGCAGCAAGAGTTTCTCTGAATCATTTTATCTTCCCTCTCTTTTGATTTTGCTCTTGAAATTAGAGATGATATCTCAAACATGGTCCCTGAAATGGGCTTGAGGATGAATTTTTCTTTGTAAGGGAAGCATGGAAAGAACTCTCAGGAGGATGATATCAGGGTTTAAACCGGGGTTAATGACAGGTATTCTGCTGTGGATGGTGGTGGTCAAGAAAAAGCTATTCATGGGAGAGCAAGGACACACAAAATATCTAATTATTGGTGAAAGATCAAAGGAAAAAAAAAAAGCTTAAAAAGCAAAATCTGTGTCTGAAAATGATTTATGGACCTGTGGATGAAGGCTGGCCTCCAGAGGTAAATGTGCAGAGAGCTGATGGGGATCATCAAAACCTGGGGAGGGATACCAAAAAAGATGGAGGAAAGCATTGCCTGTTAATGGTGGAGATTTATGGATCTCTTATGAATCACATTGACCTCATGAACCACCTTCCTCTCTCCCCAGCACCTCCCTTGCCCTTCCCCTGGATGTCCTTTCATTATTAAAAATTCATGTTTCTCTCCTCAATTTCATACATGGGAACACACTGACAATCAGCACCATCAGTCTTTGGAGCACTGAGGACTCTGGCTGAAGGACTGAACAATGAGCAGAGGAGGCCAGAGTCTGTCCTTTGTCCAGGTCCCAGCCATCCCTGCAATCCAGGCACGCACAGGCCTTGAGCAGCAGCTCTGCCCTGGACTTCCTTGGGCTCTTGCGTAGTTCCTGACCCTCAGGAAGATAAAAAACCCAGCCTGGAACACATCCCAGTGTGGGAGAGGAGGATTTTATGGGGCTGTGGAGGGAAGCCAGCCCAGGAGCTGTTATCCCCTACCCACCTCTCCATTTGAGGGTGCATTCCCCAACTGTCAGGGTGGTTGACAGTCCTGAAGAATAAGGGGCAGAGGAGGTGTTTCCTGTCATAAAAAAGGGAGAACAGAAAATATGAGAACGGGTTCATAATGGCAAGGAGGAGGAGGAAGGCGGGAATGAGGAGGTGCCAAGGATCTCTCAGAGACCCAGGGAAGTACAGCAGAAAACTCTTCTCCAGCTGCTTCCCTTCAGGCAGGTAAAATATGGGGAATCTCCTATTACAACACATGGTTTTGAATTGCCTGTTGAGTAAATCGTGGTTTTCCATCCCCATTACTCTACTGGTAGCTATCACTCATAACACAAATATACAAAATAAATTAATTAAAAAAAAAAAAACCCAAACCTTGTAATGATTTTTCCCTGCTTAAGTTTTCAATTACATCAGCTATCTCATACTCATTAGAAAGACATGAGCCCATATTCATTAAATGCAAAACTAACTTTCCAACAGCAAAAAGGCTCGGGTGAAGAGGGTAATGATTTAATTTTCTTCATTTCAGAGAATTACATCTCTTATCCTGGGGCAATACGTCTGTAAATGCAGACTAAGTGCTGCTTCAGACTCAGTTTAAATTCCTAATTTGGTGGAGCTACTCGGTAGGAAAACCTGAGGAAGGTCCAGGCACCCATTTTGTCTTTTGCATTCTACCAAAGCAGTCTAAATGTTAAAATTTTGGAGGATTCCAGAAAATATTCTCAAAAGCAACCATCTTCAGAAGAGTGTTTGTCTACATTCTTCTGTATTTATCCCTACAAACAGTAACCTGTGTTTATAGAAACATTTCTCTGCCAGAAAATTCCTACAGATGTCTACTGCAGCATTCAATACTTGGGGCATGTAGCTGCTGTTAAAGACATCCAAGAGCTTTCAAAAATCACAGTATGTGCTTCCTCAGGTTACCAGATATTTTTTAAATGTCAGTGAAATTCCCTTTTTGAGTGGGTAGAAGTGGTTAGTCCCTGTCTGTTGGATAGGAAAGGACTTCAGCTGCAAGTAAAACTTCTAAAATTGTAATAAGGATTTCTTGAATTTGCTTGAACGTGCCTAAGCACATCAGGTATTTAATTCTTTTGGGTTTTTTTAGTGTAAACTGCATCTAGATCTATAAGACTTGAAAAAAAAATCTCATGTTGGATGCAAAATATAACAGTGAATTTCAGATATGTATCTACCTTTATGGACAAACAGTGATTTCAACCAAGACATCACTAGCTGTGTACTTGGTATGTTGCCCAGTATTTGTGTGCAAATGTGTGCTGCTCCTCCATTGCATCTCACTGCGAGCCATCTCAGCTGGAGCAAACAGGGGGGGTTCAGTTCCAGAGCAGTTGCAGTGACTGTGGTGAAAGTGCAAGGAGAAATGTCAAATAAAATCTCCTCAGTTTGCCCTTAAGAAATCTTGCCCCAAGTCTCGAGCATGAATCTCTCTCTTCTGGATGTCAGCAGAGCCAAGTCTCTTAGACTTGACTTGGGAAATTATTTAAAAACATCAAAACAAAAATCCCAGAAACATCTCTGATACCTCAGATGTTTTAGAACACTAATTTGTTGTTTGACTAAAGAAGAAAAGTTAATTGCTAAGAAATGCACTTCATTGAGTACATCACTTTTTATCATCGTGGGTATTCAAGGAACAGTAAAATACTTCTGGGCCCACTGCCCTCACCTGCTCCACTCCTGCACTACGGTCACACAGGAGGACTGAACAATTGCATTCCTAGAAAATACATTCTTATCAGAAACCACTGATAAAACAGATGCAGGAAACACAAAGTGTGGGCCATGCCCCAGCATCACAGAATTTATAACCTACACAGAGTCTGTGCCTCTCCCGTGTTTAGTCATGAGTTATCTTTGGTGTTTATCCATGAAATATCTTTGGTGTTTAGGCAGGAGATGTCTTTGATAAGTCGAGACCAGAAGAGACAAATCTGTTATTTAATGGATAACCCTGTTTGCTAACACCACTTACACCCATACACAGCTTTGGTACATTCTATAGAAACTGTGATGAAAATATTCTCAGTTTGTAAAAGGCCTCTGAACCAGCCCTGGACAAACTTGTGTGCCTTGGCTCAGCTGTGTGAAGTCCCTCATGACCCCCTTGATCTAAACTCTTCCCCCATTGTGTGTCCTCAGAGTTAAAACTGTGTCTTTTCTATTTGCCTGTTTCTTACTGTAGCTGGTCAGGTTACTGAGAAAACCCAGAATTTCCAAAACTCTTGATGGTTTTAGACGTATTTTCATTTATTTCTTCAAATATGTGCATGACTTCTAAGAGATAAATCACAACATTTGCTGATTTTTATGGACTGAATCAAATCATAAGTCGAAATGTCACAATTGTTTCAGAGAGAAAAATGTGGTCAATACCAAAAACCCACGCTGAAAACCACTTGTGTTCAAACAAAAAAAAAATCTTTCCTTAGAAAAGCTCCTCAGATCAGGTCTTTCCCACCTGGCTTTCCCCTGTAGCTCTTCAATTTATTTCCATTCCCTGTCCAAACTAATGAAACAGCTGCATTTTTATCAACTGCTCTTTCCACCCCAGAGACAAACGCGTTTTGCTGGAGAGAGAAGCAATTTTTATGTACACTGCCACAGACAGAGCCCTGCTGTAGCATCTGATGGGGGGGCACCACTGAAATGTGAGCTCAGGACATCTCAGGCTGTATTTTAACATGTCTCTATATTGCAGTAGCATTCCAAACAATACCTAAGTGCAGATATTACTTTCAAGCTCAATTTTTCTCTCTCAAAGTTCTCCTCTCTGCTAATAAAGGAGCAGCCTTGGGTTTCTCACGTCCCTTTTGCCGGTGGTGGCTACAGGGCTCTGCAGGCAGAGACAGCGAGGGAGCAAAATGTTCTGAGCAGCAGCTCAAAGGAGATGTGAGTTTTCTTCTAAAATCTGGGTCCATGCTAATGCATAAAGATCAGCTCCAGTTCCAAAATAGCTGCAGAGGGCTTTGTGAAAGCCTGCAAGCACCGGCTGTGAAGTCAGCGCCCAGCATGGACCGAGTCAGGGAGGGGCATGAGGAACATTTGTTCATTTGTCCTTTTTCTTATTGAGATAAAGATAAAATACCCTCGTTCCAATCTGAGCTTATCACAGGGCAAACCAAGCTGGGCAACCACGGTAATATTTGCTTTGTTTTGACAAAACCTTGGCAAACAATAGAATTAAAATGCTGTCCACATCCCAAGTGTGTGTCCCAGCCTCCAACCTTTGGAGCCATTAAACCTGCAACTCATGGGTTAAACCAGGCAGGTTCTGTGCAGAGATGATCTCTTCAAAGCAGACCAGGACACTCCTCAAGGAGCAACTCTTGATATGATTTCCTAAATGAAAATGTTGAGGTTGTTTTTTGGCAGGATTGCATTCAAATTTAGAAGTGAGATTCTGACTTTCAGCAAAATGTCCAGGTTTGATTCTCTGGAGGGCGTGGGGGATTTGCTCAGGGGAAAATGTTGTCATATGTGGGGATGAGAATGGAGGATTTCCTGAAAGGCGGAAAAATATCTCAGAGCTCACCTCCTTGCTCTGTCACAGCCTCCCCAATGGCCTCAGCTTGCCTGTGGAGATCCAGATCACAGCTCTCCCTCGGTGTACTGGAAAACACCATCCCGAAAGGCTTTGGTAGAGGAACCACAACTGAATTTTTAGTCTGTCTGCTTCTCACAACAAAATTAAAATAGTGAGGGTAGCAGACCAAAGTCCACCTAAAAGTCTGCCAAAGAGCCACCTCCAGAATGGTGGGAGTTCAGGGAAGTGGGTTTTGTGGAAATTGGGTGACGAGTGAATCACACCCGTCCTCCCCAAGGGAAGAGACCAGTGTGGGTCTGCATGATGGCAGCAGTCACATCCCAAACCCCCCGCCCATGGTGACAGACATGGGGCCGTTCTGTGCTCTCTGTTCTAATGAGGACAACCACCACCTTCCCTTCCCAAACACAAACTGGTTCTCCCAAACCAGTTTGCAAACCTCCTCCTTTCACTCCAGCAGCCTTACACAAATCTGAGCATGGAAGTTTCACAGCTCCCCCAAACACCTCCGGCTTTCTGCAGGAAAGGACACAGACATTTTGGGATGGGAGGGGTGGAGGGAGGACCACCAGGCACAGCTCAAATATAATTTCCAGCCTCTTGCTGGCAATATCCCATGACTTCCACTTCACAGCAGTCTTGACACAACCTTGGAGGAGAAACAAGTGAGAAACCCCAAGGCAGCCCACGAGCACTGGGGAGATGGCAGGGATGGAGGGGAGGATGGTGGGCACACCCTCCCAGCTCCATGCTCTGCCTCTCCCTGCTGGAGCTGTTCATCTGGGTTTGAGAAATTAAAGGGTGCTGGAAAGGCAGGGAAGCAGCAATTGTAATTTCTTTAAAAGTTGTTTCATGTGATTCAGGGTGGCCGGTTGTCATTTATTGTAGCCTAAAGTATGAAGTGAATTGTGGCACGCAGGCCTGTGACTAGAGGATGGGATATTTCTCCTTGTTAGAAATGAATCCTTAGGTCTGAGGTAGCAGCTTTTTCTCAGTGTGCTGGTTGTAAATCTCAGCAGAAGCAGTGCAAGTTGGGAAGGAGCAGCAGCAAGTCCATTCTGTGCTGCATTTTTGGAATTAGCTCATATTTCAGTTGTGCTTATTTTGGATTATTACTGTTCAATAGAGCAGGGGAGAGGCAGGATTTGCAGGGAAATCCTGCAGGACCAGCTTCCAAATGACCATCTAAGTCTGAAATGTGCCAGTTAATTCCAGGTAACTTCATCTCCTTCACCAGGGTGATTCATGAGCTAACTTCTAAACAGCACCTGAGATACTTAATAATATAAATTATACGTCCTGGATTTTGCAACTGACAGCAAACAGGAAAGCTGCCATCTGACTCTGGAAACCCAAAGGGTATCCCCAGATGTCAGCTGGACCCCGCAGAGCTGCATTTGCCAGCAGCCGCAGGGTATCCCAAATTAATGCTGTGACACAAACACAGGAGCTATGTGAACATGTTGCATTGTCACATCGGGCTAGGTCTGCAGAAACATCTTTCTTTCAGACTCACCCAAAGTCTCAGCACTCTACGTGATTTTAAGTACAATGATTCTTCTGTCAAAAATAAACTTTGCTCTCAAAATAATTAGCACATAATCCCTTGGAAGTAAGCCTCGTCTGGAGTGAAAGAATGGAGTTATGTGGGTTATTTTTAAATAGCACGACAATATATGCTAGAGAAAAAAAAATTGCTTAAATTATTTACATTATTTACACTATTCTTCTGAACAGCGTCTTCAAAAACATGTTTTTAAGAAATGGCATTATTAATTGATGGGGTTTTTTTGAAGAGGATTTTTGAAGTTTTTGGAAAGATGGTTAAATACTGAAAAGGACCTCAAAACAGATCACTGAATTATTTGTCGTTTGACTCGGTTTCAGACCATGTGCAGAGTTTGGCCCTCTGCAAGTGCTTTCCTGGGGTGGCGAGCTTCTCCTCACGAGAGCAGATCCAGGGCAGTCAGACTTCAATAATGTGGGGACTCAACCATCTGTCCCCAAACAAATCGACTTACAGCCTGATCCCCCAGCCCTCCCTGGGTGTCATTTACTCCTGTGAGCAGCCCAAACACATCTCCTCATGCACACAGGGCATGGAAGGGGGTCACACGGGCAGACCCATGGAAGCCGGGTGAGGGACAGTGCCAAACCCTACAGGGCCTCACCCCATGGCTGACACCCATCAGCAGGGTCTGAAGGCTTCAGCACGAGGTTTTTCTGGTGAAAACAATAATTTCGGAGCTCAAACCTCATCCCCTGGGTTTATAAACCCCAAATCCCCTCCGTATGCCCTGGATGAAGGTTGGCTTTGGGGGCACCTCCACCTGTGCCCCTCCTCTTCGCAGGGCAGGACGAGCGGTGTGGGGAGAGATCAGGGCCGAGCTCTGCGCCGAAGCCTGACCCTTTGTTTCGGCGGTGTCTCTGTTGGTGACAGATGGTGATGCTGTCCTGGTGAATTTGTTACCTTCTCGATGACATGCAATATGTCTGCATCCTGACAGTGAGAGGAGAGACTCCAGCTGTCCCTCCAGTAATTGACAGCAAGGAGCTGTTTTCACTTTTGACAGAGCTAAGAAGCATTAGCATCATATTGGCTACTAGGAGGGGTTTTATTATTATGTTTATCATCTGAGAGAAGTCATTGTGATGTGGGACTGGGTGGGTTTTTTTCCTGCTTTCCTCCTGCAGCCGCCCGCTCCTCACATTGCAAACTGTCGCATGCTCCAGCGGAAAAGAAAGGGAGTGAAATCTGGGCTCCGGCCACCTCGTCCCCAAATGAGCCCCACTTCTCTCACATCGATGGAAATGACAAAATCCCACCTTCTTTCTTCAGAAACAGGGGGGGAGGCAGGAGAGGAAGGATTATCTTAGAGTAATGAAAGTACAGAAAATTAAGCAAGAGGTCCCGTCTTGCTTCTTGCATGCCTGGTGCCTGCTGAAGTCACTGCTTACTGACAGAGCTTGGGTCACATCCTCTGCTCTTTGGAAAAGAGAAATAATCTTGTTTTTCCGTGGGTTTTAGGCTCTGCTGGCTGGCATTCTGGATGATTTATGCCCAGTTTGTTTCCCTTTCACTCTTCCTAGCTCGCACGCTTACCCCTCACTAGCAATAAAGGGCACCTCTCCTATCCCCTCATGGACTCTGCTGCAGTCTTCACTCTATAATCAGTCCTTAATAAGATTGGGCCAGTAAAATCAACTCTGAGCACATAAGTCACACAGACATCCACACAACAAAGATTCCTCCCTAAATTAGATTCGAGCTGACCTAAAACAAAGGTTGGGTCTCACCGCAGATCCAGCAACAGCAAAGCTACCGAGACAAGCAGCCACTTCAGGAAGAGCTGGGTATTTCCCCTTGGTCCTACCAGTTGCAGTTCCCTGGGTGAAACCCACACATTGTCACACTCCTGAAATTATATCAGAGGAAATAAGGAATTTATTCTGAGTATTAACACAGTCCTGTCTATTGTCCCCTGGTTTTGTCCCAGACAGAGATGAGGGTCTACAAAGCTTTTGGGCCACTCTTATGTCTCACGGGTTTGTGCAGCACCTACAGCCATGGGACACTGATCCTATACCAGAGGGTGCAGATATCAGACGTGGGTGTTTCCTGCTGGATTAATGAAAGACTAAGCATGAGAAAGCAAATACAGCCCAGCAAATCTCAAAAGGAAGGTTTCACCTGGCACAAAAACCAGTCCTGCACTGCCTCTGTATTTTCTGGCCCATGGAGCAGGGTGCAAGCACAGACAGTGCGACACACACAGGCTCCTGGAACAGGTGAGACAGAATCACGGATGCTACTGCTGCATGAACAAATTGACCTCTGCAAGAGGAACCCAAACTTCAGCTATTTATGGCCACAGACCATTTGTTCAGTTCTCATTTCAAACTATTTCAAGACTGGGCGTGATATGTAAATATTATAGTGCCACTATTTTCACTGTATATGTGAATTTGGAAATCCCCAGGGAATTTTTACGATCTCCAAAATTACTTCTGTTCATTCCTGAAGAAAAAATAGTATGAAAAAATAAAAACCACAGGTTCTGCCAGCTTTAAAAAGTCCTTCAAAGTTTATGGAAATAGAGTTCTGAATATTTCTGTGAAGAAAGAACGTATCCACAACCAGGTCCTCTGTGAAAACAAATCTACAGAGTAAAAAAAAGCCAGAAATATTTGTCAGCTCTGATTTATTATCAATCCAGGCATTTTAACAATGGCTACTACAATATTTTGCCAGTTTCTCCAAATGAGGATTGATTTTTAAGTCTCATTGAATACCTTTGTTGAAAGGTCCTTTCCCCAGACTGCTTTAAATATGCAAGCGTAGCACTCTGCTGCGAGGCTGTTTGTGCTGACTAAATTCGGAACTTATCGATCTCAAAGCATGGCACTGACCTCAGAAATTAGCTGGCTCGGGAGCAGCATCCAACTCCTCAACTCGGATCAGTGTTGACACGAGTGCGTGACAAAACCCAAGCCAAGTCAGAGCTGAGCAAAAAGCCCAATCACTGGTCCTGGTCTGGGGCCAAAAGCTTGACTCATGCCTTGGACCAGAGTTTGGAGGAGGGTGAGTTTTCCTTCCTGGTCTTTTCATTCAGTAATTCCTGAGATTCAGTAAGAGAAATGCACATGCCCCTGTCTGTGCATGGAGGGGGGAATGAGTGCTGCTGTGCATTTGGGCTGAGGGGCTGGAACCAGGACCTGCTCGGGGATGCAGAGCCCCCGGAAATCCTGCTGCCTTTAAGAGAGAAGTAGATGATTTAAGAATGAAGTAGATGGGTCCCATGGAAGGCCCATGCTGTCTGTTCCATGCCTTTATGACGGTATTAAATTATTCCTGCTTCTTTCAATGCTGGGCTATGCACTGCACCGTCCTGGTTCCAGACGAGAAAGAGAGTGAGGGAGAGGGTATGGGACTGAAAGCAAAGGGGGGAATGCACAGCATAAACCAGTATTTGTCAGAAATGGGAGTAATTGCTGCTCTTTGGTGTGATTTATTGAGGTAACAAAGGTTAATAACAATGCCACTCAGTCAGTTTATTCTATTCATTTTCATGTCATTGCAACGTATCAGGCACGGTGCGTGTTGCAGCTGGGGTAAGGACTGAGTCTCTCCCAGAGAGATGCTCCCGTCTTCCTCCTGATCACCAAAACCCCTCTCTGGGGTGGGCTGGGGGCTTGGAGCCAGCCTGGAGCGTGTCCATGCAGGGTGGGCATCACAGGCATCAAAGGACTCCTCATTCTGCATCCCAGAGGCCTGAATTTTCAGACAAATTAGAGAGGGAGTTAGCAGGAGGAGAAGTTAACACAGGGCCAACTTATCCGAGCGGTGCTTTGCTGGAAGCATGTAGGAGTGAGGGCAAGGGTGGGCAGTGAGGGGGTGGAAAGCAGCCTGCAGCAGCAGATATCCCCACGGGATGCCTGAGGGATGGATGGGGCTTCTGTGGGAAGAGGTGGGTAATGCAAAGGAGCCGTCTGTCGTGCAAATGGAGAGGCAAGAGAAGTGTTCCTGAGTGAGATCCTGACGGCTCTGGGAGAGTGGGGAAGGCTCTATAGAGGGATAGCCTCCTGCAAGGGGAGCAGGAGGAGGGGCAGGGAGGAGAGCAGAGCAGGTTGGGATTACTTTGTTGTTTTGTTTAGGATTTGGTAAAAGCCAGAAATGACAGCTAGGAATTCTGAAAGTGAAGGAGGCTGGCATTTCAAATTAAAGAGGTTCATTGTCTGTTGATGAGGCTGCCGCAACCCAAACCCTCACCTGGCTGCCCCTGCCTACATGAATTTGTATTTATGGTGTAGGGATCTAAAACATACTCTATGCTTTCACTGAAAACCTCTCATTCCCATGATCTTTTACTGCAAAGAACTATTTTAGCTGATCTCAGTATCTTCTTTGGGCTTGTAGAAGCCATCAAGGCTTGGAAATTTAATGGCAGTGGGATTCCCTGCTCTTCAGGAGTCAGGGGTTGCTGCTGAGTTTTGTGCAAAGTACTGCAGGAGGTGCAAAGGCCCAGAGTTTCCAGAGTGGCTCAACAACCACAGCTCCCTGCAAACAGAAGCTTTCCCACAAATCATTCAGTGCTGCAAGAAATCCATCACATCTTTTTCCCCAACCTTGAGGATCATGTGTTTCATCTGCGTGCACAACCATACAGATCTCCTCTGGTGGGCTTAGCCCAGATCCATCCTCCACTTGACCTGCACCCAAACATCTCCAATCTTTAAACCCCCACGGCCCAAAGCCCCCACGGTGCTCTTTGTGTGAGAGAGGTTTAAAGAAAACCCAACATCTTGTTGCAGATCATGCCTCCCTTCCACCCACTTTGGCGCTGGCAATCTCACTCTGTTCTTTCATCCAAGTGGGCATCAGCACCAGCCCCATATTCATAAGTGTCAAGAGGTGTTGATGCATACGGCAGTCGACTGCTTTTGCCCACCCCGGAGACTAAAATGCCTCGCACCTCCACTCGGCTGCTGGGACTTGGCTGGCTTTCAGATTTTAATTTTTAGAAGGACTTTGAAAATTTTCCAGCTCTCTCTCTCTCTCTCTGCTGTTTTTCACCGCTCGCTCAGGGAGGTACCTGGGCTGCTTTGTTCTCAGAAATGCATTGGTGGATTAGCAGTCTCGAGCCATGGCAAACGCTGCTTTTTTACATTAGTCTGACCAGTCGCAGCTCCTGTTCTAAGGTATGAGATGGGCAGCAAAGGACAGCAATGCCTCAAAATGCTACTAAATTGCCCATCTAAATGCTCCTGCTACAGTTTAGGGGAGAGAGTTAGAAAATAGCAGAGAGAAAGAGAAGCCTTCACCCACCCATCAGCATTAGGATCAAAGTCCTAATGCTGATGGTGGAGCATCCAGATCACGTGTCAGCCTAGACCCCAGCTGTTCAAGAGAGGTGTTTTCACTCAGGAATCTGCCTGCTGCAAGATTCCAGAAGGGTCCTATGGCAGCTTTTGGTATTGAAAGAATTTTTGGTGAGGGCGAAAGTTTCTTCAGAATTTTTTTTGAATACTTTGAATGTCCTTGAGTATTTTCTTGATGTCCTCTAACCATCAGGGTGCATGTTTAGTGGTATCTCGCTCGTGTCAGGAGCCCATGGAGGAATTCTGGGTCTAGGTAGCACTGCCTGGCTTGGGACTGAGCACAGAGGTGAGAGCTCTATGGAGACCCAGAACTCAGCCAGGAGGAGTTTGGCATAAAACCCAGCAACTGGATCTGTGCTGTTATAGGTATCTCAGCTACCTCACTTAAATCTTGATCTGTAAGTTTTTGATTCTTGGGGTAGGGGCAGAATTTCGTGGCTAGATCCAAAGTTGTCTGAAGAACCAAGTTTTTAGCTCTTCTGATTCAAAAAAGAAGTCTCTCAGTTGTTTTCAAACACATGGGGTTGTCAAAGGCTGGGGCACAGTCAGGGTTTGCAGCACTAATCCACAAGGCTCTAGCACTAGAGATCTCTAGCAAGGATGGCAGAAATCAGGTCATAAATGTCTTGCTCACCCATCAGCCCAAAGCAGAACCATGAACCTCCCAACCTGCACCGATGCCATCAGATTTATACAGTGCCACTAATCCAGCCTGTGACGCACTGGGTGGGACTCCATTGCCTGAACATCAGTTCAACTTCAGTACTCAGCAGCGGACTCAGGGCTCCTGTGCTGTACCTGCCAGTTCCTCAAGGATGACTTGGTTACACTACAGAGTCTAAAACAGCCCTAAACCTTCATGTTTGGAAAGCTGAATGCAGGTGAAAGAGCATGGAGAACCACGGGACAGCAGGGATGGGGGTTGAGAAGAAGACGGGGGTTGCTAACTTTGCTTTGGTGTGGTCTTTTCCAACATTGCTTTGGGATCTTTGTGCATCTATTTCCTTTCTGCACTGCTGTGATATATTTTCCTTCAGATACTTTCCATTTCTCCAGAGAAAGGAGAAATCCTTTTACTTTAACCTCATGGCAGCTCTCAGTCTCTAAAACACATCTGCGGACATATGTTTGCCTTTCCTTTAGTAGGGAAGTACAAAATTTCTCTGTCCCCCTCCGGCTCCTGCAGCCCTTGTGTTTGAAGGAGACCTTGGGCTGGAGCAGGATGAGTCCTGCTGGCCCAAGCTCAGCTCAGGAATCGCTGGGTTCCCCCTGGCCCTCCTCCATCTTGTAACATCAAGGTCTTTCTTCTCTGTAGCAAGGTTAGGCTCTATATGTCTTAACCATATGCCCTGAGTGAGGAATTCATTAGCATTCATTATGCATTCATAAGAAACAAATGGGCAGAGGAGTGGGAGGTATTGCAGTTCCTCTCAGCTGCTCCTTCACACCCGGCCTGGAGGGAGGGACGCCAGCCTCCTCCTGCCTGAAATAAATTAATTAATGGCACCACTGACCACCCTGGCACCGCTGACCACGCTGGCACCGCTGACCACCCTTGCACAGCCATCCTTTTACCACTGACCACCCTGGCACTGCTGACCACCTTTGCATCACTGACCAGCCTTGCTCCACTGACCTCCCTTGCACACCCATCCTTGCACCACTGACTACTCTTGCACTGCTGACCACCATTGGACCGCTGACCACCCTTGCACTGCTGACCACCCTTGCACCGCTGACCACCCTTGCACTCCCACCTTTGCACACACTTCTCACACCAGCAGCTGATTTCCAGGTTCCCAGCTGACAAGCCCCATCCGCCTGTGTGAGTTCCCTGTCGGTTCATTTAACTCTACAACATAAGCTGATTATGGAGGGAAATGGCTGAAGCATAAATCTGGCTTCCTTTTTTTTTTTGACTCTCTTTTTTTTCCCCCTTGTGGTGGTATCACCTCGCTCCCCTCCCCTGCTTCACTTCCATTTGTTCCCCGTGCAGGGAAGCCAAGGCAGACGGATGCAGGCCCCGCCATCCCCCAGGTTCCAAGACATCCCTGCATGGGGGATAAAAAAGGAAATCTTGATGGTTTTAAACAGTAGCAAACGGTTTTCGCTATTTCAGAGACACAGAGAGAGTCAGCTCAATCCTTAACTGTAATTGGTATCTGGGTGGGAGTTTTGGTCAAAATAAAGCCAAGCACACTCCTTGTCACAGGGTGATGTCCCAGGACACGGTGACACAGACTGTCACCCAGTTCTAGGTTCTCACCAGTGCAAAGATGCCCTTGCCTCAAAGTCACCAGTGCTACAGCAGTAGCAGTTGTGGGTTATTTCTTATTTTATCCCTTTTCTTCTCTTGTAAATAACCAGAAGATTTCTGGCTACTAGTGAGAGCACATCTTGAAGACATAGGTAACAGGTAGGAGAGTGGTGAAATGAGCTCTGCTTCATGTCTAAGGAGCTTGAGGATTGGATCCAGCATTTCTCTGTCAAGTCTCCCTTAAATGAGGCGAGGAACATCCACCCAAAGCAGGAGAAACTCTCCGAAGGGAGAGATGGCTTCCAAAAACTCCTAAAGAGGAACACAGAGTGCTCTGTCTCTGTCCATGGTCAGAGGTTTTTGAACCTGCCTGGGTTTTGACTTGTCATTTCAGAGTGACTGGACCCGTTTCAGTCTCCTCTGACAAAGCCCAGCCCCTGGAGCAGGCAAACCCTGCTAACGCTGTCGCCTGCTACTCTGACAAATTTTCTCAGTAAATCTGCCGGGCAAATCTAGAAATCCAACGAGGGGGAAAAATTATAAATTTCATCTGGTGTGCTCAGAGATAAAATCCCGGTGCCTTTGGTGCCTGAGCAGAATTTGGGACCCCTCCGTGGTGAAAGGCAGCTCTTGGCTGCAGCAGGGCCCGTGCTGTGCTGCGCCGCTGGGAAGCCCGACTTGCCTCCTGGTGGAAGGTCTCATTACAGCAGGGAGACTTCCCAGCTCCAGCAGCTTTGTAAAAAGCAGGACATGAGCTGCGAACACCTTCAGAGGAGCCTGACAGGGAGGGGGTGCCTGGCAGGGTGCTACCCCGCAGCCAAGGAGTCACCGCATGGCCCAGCCCCGTGCACGGCACCTCGGACTACGGGCTGCAGGAATGGGATGTGCATGTCACACTCACGGGCATCTCCCAACCCAGCAGAGCCCAAAGCAGACAAAATGAAAGCCCCCATGGCCCTGGGAAGCAGTGAATGTCTGCTACGTTAGTGATGCTGCAGCTCTCCCCACAGATCTCCTTTGCACAATGGAATACTAGAGAATATCTCTTACAACAGCAAAAAAAAATCGCTTTTATCCTGCTGAGTGAGGGCAGCAGCAAGCCCTCAGGTTCTGAGGAAGGCTGTGTTTGGAGCTCAGTGCCCAGCTGAACTTACAGATGACTCATAGGAAGGTTCGCATGATGTTCAACCAGGTGGGAAGATTTTGAAGTCTATTTCTTAAAGTGATGAGAGCAGAGGTTTTCCCTCCTGCATCACAGTGACACAGGCAGAGCTGTGCACCCATCCTCCTGTCCTTGCTTCTTGGTGATTCCCCTCTTTTGCTGCTCTCTCCTTGTTTTTAGGTCTTCTTTTCTCTGCTTTGCTTTTTGTTTTGTAGGGTTTTTTTGTTTGGGGTTTGTCAGTTAGTTTGAGTTTTTTAGAATGAAACAAACTAAATCTCTGTCCTGGAGGGAACTTTAAATGTTTGGTGGCTGCTGATATCCATAAAACTCTACCCAGCCCACGATTGCTGCTGTCTACCTGCCTCTCCAGCCCTGGAAGGGCAGCAAGGCAGGGAGCAGGGATCAGCCACTCTCCAAACAAACACCAAATCAGAGCGGTGTGGCCCCCTCATTAGCAGTCCAACATCAAGGACCTTCATGCAGCAAAATTAACTATTTTTTGTAGGAAGTTTAACAAAAGAAGAGATACTAATGAGGTTAGTTAAAGGGTGGCCCTCTTTCATTAGCTCTGCTGGGCTAAGTCTGCCAGTGAGGAACTATCAAGAAGATTGCTTTTTTTAATTACTCTGTTAATTGATATAAAACAAAAAGGACGCAGATTAGTTGCATGCAATTAGCAAATTAATTCTTGGCAATTACAGACTTAATAATGGAGTACTTTTGCTGCTGTGTGTTGGATTCTGTGGCCTATATTCATTGCCTGTATGAGCTGAATAATCTTTTTTTTTTTCTGAAGAGGAACAAGAGTTAAATATAGACATGTACACATTTCCTTGGAGTTCTCTCAATAGAGTGATGAGGAAGATAAAGTGCATTTTAAATCTTTGACACAGCAGTGCCTCATAGCATCTGTGTTGTTGACACGGAAGCCTAAGGTGGTGTGTAAGACACTCTGCCTTCTTGCCTGGTTCTGACTCCCGTGCTTGTGAGCTCAGTGAGACAAGTTAGGCACAAGTTTCAGTTTCTTTCTGAATGGGGCCAATGGACAGGAATATTGGAAATCAGGTCCTTAGGGTCTAACCTCAATCTAGGACTCTTCCCAGGCTGCAGCACTGGCAGATCAAGTAGGCTGAAAAATACCCCAATTCTCCTTGAAAAGTCACGGTTTTGGGGTGGTTGCTGTTGAACGATTACAACAGAATAATGGTGATGGCAAATTCCTTTTGTGATAGAGGGCTGTCTCCTGGCAGTAGGATGCTCTTCCCTGTCCTGGGCACTGGAGGAGGAGGAGTTTAAGGGCTGGTGGACAGCGAGGCCTCTGGTTGCTCCTGTCTGTTGACCTTGAGTGTGCAGGATATTGGGATGGAGAGACAATGATAGAACCCTACCCAAGGGAATCAGCACAGAGACTGAGAGACCTCACTGTGCTCCACCCCGCACTGGGGGAATTTGACATTATGCAGCATTTAGCCTGAGTGACCCCTCTGCAAAACCACCTGGCAGGTTACAGTGCTTCGGAAGAGGAGGAGAAAGCAGAACAGGTGGGAATGCTTCCTCTGAAATCTGTCCCAGTGCAGAGGAGTTGGGCATTTCCACTACCCACAATGGCAGCAAGAAACTTATCCATGCCCAGGAGATTCTCCTTGGGACTCAGCTTTCCTCCCTCCCTCTCCTCTCCTCTGTTTTTTCTCCACCTGTGCCTTTTCTTTCCAAGCAAACTTGCAGAGAAGACAATGATCACATCCATTGCTTTGCTCGTATTGCTTTCCAATATTTTAATTTTACTCCAGACCGAGCCCATGTGTTTTTGCAGACTGGTAACAGGCAAGCAGGGACTGGGGGCAGGAAGGGCCTTAGCGATAAGACACCCACACACACATAAGGGGAAGCACATGGAAAAGTTAATCCAGAGAAGTTCAGAGGGGAAAAAAGGATTTTCTCACTTACTTCAGTCTGCTGGGGATCCTCATTCTGGTCTATATTTGGAGAGCACCTAGCACAGCAAAGGTGCCTGACAGACCTCCTGCTCCTTTTTTTTTTCAGTCAAATCAGGATTAGCATTAGGGATTCTTTATTTGGATTGGGAAATGTCAGTGAGGATGTCTGTGCAGCACAGGCTATAGAGAGGCAGTGCACAAAGCTTGCATCCGGTGAGGTTAATTTACACACTGAAATAGTGGCTGTATGTTCTGTGTTTCCCACTGACTCCAACCTTTCCTGAGTGTATCAGTTCCTCTGGTCACTGTCAAGGACTCAAAAATGTTGAGAAACCTTATTCTGCTGGGTAATTGCTTTGATTCCATAGATTAAATTAGTGAAAATAGACACTGAAGACTTTATTAGTGCATCTGTTTCTTCCTGTACAAACCCTCCTCCTGTAAAAGGTGGGGGATGAGACCCTTGGCAGGGAAAGGCCATGCAGGGATGTGTGCAATGGGAAGGCACAGGGAATCTCTCGTGGGAGCAAACAGCCCTGCAGGGTTTCACTGCAGGAGCACAAGGCTTCCTGCAGCCATGTGTCTCCCTTCAGCTATTTCAGAGCCTTCCAGGCTGAAATCTGCCTTTAAATCCCTATTTGCAGAAGACCTGTTTAATTTCATTGTTACTTTTCAACTCATAGTAACAACGTTGGTTTTTTCCCTTTAACCCATCCATTTTGCTGTTAGCTACTATCAGGAGTTTTTGACAAGACTGTATGTTTTTCATGCATACAAACCAGACTGTTTCCATCTCATTTCTTCTAAAACCTTTTGACTACTTTTTAAACCTAAAAGTATTGGACCCACCCAAAGTGACTCTCAGGCAAGCAAGAAGATAATTTGATGCATCCAGTCTTTTGCTTCACATGAGTTCTCAGTATTGACAGGGAGGAAGAAACTGCGAAGGGAATAGATCGGACTTGCTCTTAAAGATCTCTTAAAGAAGAAAATAACCCAGCAGCCAATAATGAGATTGTTTTCTTCCAGTGCCCAAGCCCAGAGTTTATTTGCAAAGCAGTTTCTCAAAGAGCAGTTTAGCAATGAATTGCTGATTAGTTTGGGCACAAGGAACGGGCTGAAGCACCTGCAGAGACACAGTAGTTGGGAAGTGTCAGCACAAGGGTGTGGATGTAGCCTGAGGGTCAGATCCTGCCCCATTCCCCACTCCAGCCAGTCTCTCCGACCTGGAGCAGGTTGTGACCCTCATCATTTTGTTTCCCCACTGATGTAGGACCCTAGATCAGAGGCTTTTAAAGACATAAAAACCCTCCACTGAAAATTCAGCCCTGAGCAAGGTGCAGGGAGAGCACAGGACTGAGCTGGGACCTGGCCTTGAATGTTCCTGAAGAAATTACTTCAGGCAGAGCCCCCAGTGCCACCCAGCATGTCTGTCCTCCCCCCCAGTCCTGATGTCTTTTCCATACTTTGGAGGCTGCTGGGTAGGGGCTGTTGAGGGTTCAGCCCTGCAGGAAGGCAGTTTGCTGCTCATCTTTTAATTTGGGGGTGTTTTCCCTTCCCTCCTCTCACTTGTCTTTAATGCCCAGCAAAGCCCAGCTATTGTCTGGGGTATATTCCTTCTAATTTACCCAAGGTTTCAAGGGGAATTATTCCATGCATGTCCTCTTTTCACCACTGTTCCTTTCCTGCAAAACATGTGCCTTGCTTTAGTTTTTTTTTTCCTTACATGAGACATCTTGTTTATTTTTCCCCCATGTCTTTGCTCCCCCCTTGGTGCGGCTGCTTCTCCTGCTGGTGCTGCGTTGCTGGTTGCCAGAGAAATGTTTTTCTTTCACTTTTATTGTAATTTATTGATTCCCCCCCCCACTCCTTATGGGCTCAGAACCTTTTGCTCCTACCAAAGGAGGCACCAGGCCTTAACAACACACTGAATGCAAGGTAAAGAGTTAAAATGAGGAGGGCATGCCCATGTCACACACAGTCAGTGAGAACACGAGAGGGCCTGAGCCACAAAACAGAAGCCAGCAGCATTATCTGACTTCTCCCTCTCCTCCCACACACTGGGGACATTTTTTCTCACACTTCTGAGGGCTTTCTGCCTCCCCTGCTACCTGGCTCCATAGCCAGCAGTCCTGCCTGTTCCCCTCTCCCTGCGTAAATGGGTTGTGATTTGTTGGATTCAATCACTGCTTCCTCTCCAGAGGCTCTGGGAAGGAAAGCCATGAGCATTAACTTCAAGGAGTTTGCACCATCTTGTCTGCTCCTGATGTAACTCCCTCCTGGCCAATGCTCACAGTCCTTAGGGAGAACTTTAATTGTTATTTTCAGGGAATTTCTACGGAACTGGAGGGATTTCTTTCCCCTCCAGCTCTTTCTCAGTGTGCTGTGGAGCTATATCCCCCTTTCCCTGACCTATCTGATTTTCACTCCCCATTGTGAAGGGCAATCCCCACGCATGCCAAGATCTCCATGCAGTGATGTAGGAGGGTCCAATCTTCTCCATTACAATTATTTGTGGTCCTGGTTATCTGAGACTATGTTTTTTCCAACAAATCCCATTGGCTTCAGTGTTGCATGGGTAGAGATCTTGTAAAACACAGATTTTGGGGGACTAATGTGTGCTCGATCTGTCCCCAAGGATCTCTTCTGAGCTGATCCTATGTTTTCAGAGACCCCCATTCACAGAAAACACAGCACGTGGACTGGACAGTACCTTGCAACAATGCTCAGTATGTCTGGCATTAATTTAAATGAGAAACACAAAATTTATTCAAAGATTTCAGTGGATGCACTTCTGTACCCAGCTGCCAACCCACAGGTCCCTCCTGCCACTCTCCCCTCCCACCTCCAGTCTCTTGACACAACATCACCTATGTGTGCAGCAGGAAAGGAGTTGCATCTGTTAGTGCCCAATAATGTTTAGGACAGAAGTCTTCCATAAGGATTTTTTTGGGGTTTTAAGCTAAGGAAAACCCTTGTGAAACAGAGTGCTGCTCTGGGGCTCCGTCTCCTCAGCACTGTCATAGTAACAATTATTTATGTGTTGTTTCTTCCAGGTTGTTTTCTTTTTCCCTGACTGTAGGACTAAAAAATAAAAACAAAAACACAAGCCAACATTTAAAGTATCAGCATCTTTTTTGCAGATTTATTTTTTCACATATACAAACCTTCAGAGAAAGAAAGATGCATTTGCCAGCTCATAAAGATATACATTAGTCTTCATAAGTACAGGTTCAAGAAGTTGTGTTGGATCCTCCAAGTTTTTCTTACACCTACGACCATATTTCATCAATAAATTTGCTATCTAGACAGTACACAAAACTAAAATTGGACCGGCAGCTGACAGCCTGGGGACTGAGCTAGGGACTGTCAGAGCTGGCAGTGTTTGCTAATTGAGTTAAAAGAAAAGATATCCTTTTTCTTAACTGGGAGAGTCTGACACATTTTCTGGGGTCATGGAAGATGGGACACACACACACACACACACACACAAAACCCAAACATTTGCCAAAGGGTCTCTTTGAAAGCAGCAAGACCGGCTCAGATTCAGGTATCCGAAAGCTTGCCTGGTTCAGAACCCTGGCACAGAGTGTGTTATTTTTTTTTTCACAGTCAATAGGCAATCGTAGATGACAACAAAATATTGGATCTTGCCTGCAGCGCCAAGGAGCCTTTTCCTTTAATGTGCCAGCACTGAGAAAGAAACTTCCACAAGTTGTGCAAATCACTGCTGGTCAAACGAAAACTTTGCTGTAGCATGAAATGCGAAGTGGCACCTTAGATACAACTAATGGAGCTATCATGGGCCTAAAAGTAACTCTCAGGGCACCTCAAAGGGATTTGTTTCTTCCCATTCAGCCTCCCTGTCTTGCAGGGACATTTTTCATTGCCTGTCTCCAAGTTCCCACTTGGGCTTGTGGTTAATCATCAGGCACTGGGACTCCCAGGCATGTGGGAGCGTGCTTGGACAATGCATCATCTCAGGTGGGGATAATCCCGAGCTCATTATGACCTTGGGTTTGCTGCAGATAAAAATACTGTAAAAATACTGTAAAAATACTGTAAAAATACTGTAAAAATACTGTAAAAATACTGTAAAAATACAGGAGGGTTTGGGGATCTGCTTTTGGCAGGAGAGTTCAGCTCAGGCAAGGCATGGGCAGTGCCGAAGCAGCCTCTGCCTCTGAACCCAGGGCACAGGATGGAGCCCGGCCACACTCCCACATCCAGGTCCAAACTGCTCCGACAACAGTGGATGTGGCATGCCAAGCTCACAGCCCATCTTTAATATGCCAGAAGCCCCTTCATGAGGAGAAGAACCTGATTGTGGAAATGGAAGCGGAAACATCATTACGTTTTCAGAGTAATGAGCTTGGCCCCCACCCTGTAGCTAATTAAAACTGTGGAAGTCTTATTTCAGCTGTAATCAACCTAAATCTTAGCTACAAGCATAGCAAATATTTTTTTCAGTGTGTGTGGCTTTGCTTTTTCGTTGGTAAGTGAGCAGGGGAGGAGGCAGTGTCTTTTCCTCCATGGCAGGAGCTGTTTTGAGCTTATTCCTTGACCATGCAGGGGATGTGGTTCCTGCAGGGACAAACACAGCCCTTCTGTGTTTATTTAGAGGCAGTTACCAAACACAGAGATATCTCAGTGCTCGGGGCTTTCAGCCTGATCTAGGATGAGCAGATATCTTAAACATAATAATCAAAAAGATAGAAAAATAGCTAAGTCGTCTCTCTTGAGCTTCAGATACGAATTGATTCAAATTTTAGGTGCATTGTTTCTTACTTTATCCGTGTTGCCTGTTCTCCCCAGCTGAGCCACATTAATGCAGAGATTGAGATCCCCTTCCCAGCATCTCTAAATGGATGGAGGAATCCTCCTGAGGCAAACGCGAGGTGAAGATGTGTAAGAAAAACCTCAATTTAGTATTCTAATAAGAATTAGGCATCCAGATTGCTTTAACAGCTCTGCAATATCAGACGTGAAGCACAAAGGGATCTTCTCCCTAGCTCAGGGGCATGACACTCTCCGTGGACCAGGCACAGAAGAACTGCTCTGGTCTTCCCCACTCTCAGCAAATTATGGTTTCCTACTTCCAAAGCTCTGAATTGTATTTATATCATGAAATACGGAGTTGTGGAAAAAATCCTGATCCTTCAGAAAGCTGCAGTCCTGGCAGGCAGGTGGATGCTGCCTGTGCTAATAGTGAAAATACAGAGAGACATTTTCCTGCTTGGTTTTCTTTTTGGTGGGGGGAAAATGGGCACGTTCAAAGCACTGAGCACACAAATGTGTGCACACACAAACCCTGCAGCCTCTGCACATGTATTCACCGGGGGTTCAAATTAAACTCCAAATCGTGCAACCGTGATCTGTACAGATTAGAAGTGGGCTTAGATTGCAATTAAGTCAAGGGAAGTCAAGAGCTTAGATAACGATTATCATTTTTTTCTATTTGGAAGAACCAATTGGAAAAAAAAAAAAGGGAAATAAAAAGAAGATTAAAATACAGTATATCTGTACACATGCACTAATAAATTGTCATTAAACAGTTCCCTCCTTATTGTCTAAATGGAGATACTATGAAATATTTGTAATTAGCAACACAATTTATTAAAGCTGCCCTATCTTGGCTTGGTGCTGTTTCACAATCAAATGCAGTTTGGGATTTTGCAGCCAACCATTTTTTAATCACTGGAGCACTTCATTTTTAGTAAATCCAACCCTAATTTTTGTTATCCCCTGCTGGGCTTTACTTGAAAAAAAAAAAGTTTAATTTGGTTGAGATCCCCTCAAAATCATCTCTGCTTAATGCCTCCCAGCCTTCTGCAGTCTGTCTGCCCGTTTTGTACAAAACACACACGCAAGCAGTAATCAGCAACTATACCCCAGCCTTGCATTAAATGTCAGTTTTGTGCTTTGAGATTTTTCATGTGCTTTTGAAAAGCAGAGTGTAGCAGGATGCAGCCCACATGAAAAAAAAAAAAATAAAAAGGAAAAGAGAGAGAGATACAGCAGAAAAATAGTGTTCATTATCGGGGAGAAGTAAGTAAATGATAAGAGATGATTTAGAGATCCGGAATGTAAAATGCATGATGCAAACGTTCAGAAATGGACTGCTCCTACACTATTAGGAGTTGAAGGTCACGCCACATGTCATTGGAAAGGTAATTTTCTCTAGATTTTGAAATAGGATCTCAGATTTGACCTATGCCCTCTGTGTCAAGAACATCTGGGCATCCTTAATGCATCTATTCCTTTTCCTTTTTTCCCTTTTCCTTTGTTCCCAAAGCTGGAGGACAGTCCCTAGTTTGGAAGGAAGAGAAAAAGAATGGCCACATTTCAGCTTTAGCCTTGCTGCGGACTTGTAGGAGACCCAGGACAAGTCATTTCATGCCTTTTGGTTTCCCCTTGTCAGTAAGATGGATTTGATATAGAAATGCCCAGATAGCTCATGCTTAGGTCTCAGTATTTGATTAATTAATGCTCATGAGTTGTTTTGTGATGCCCAGATGAAATAAGTTATTCACAGCACATTCAGATGTGCTTCCATTGCTTTAACAGCTTTGAGAATGAGATTTGTTTCCCATAAACAAGATATCTTTATCCATATCAATAGGTATCTAAGTGTGATTCCACAGGGTGCAAAATTATATGAATGACTTGAAATACTTTTATCAGATATTTTTCATTACCTTTTGAAACAGATTTAAAATGCCCTTCTCTTAAATCTTCTTCTCATGCTGGGCTCAGCTAGAAATACAAATGTTTAGTGCGTCCAGAAGCCAAAGCATCCAAAAATGTAGTTCTCTTAGGAAAATACAGGTGCCTATGTGCTTCAGTTTCCCTCATCTTTAGACTGGGAAAAGTGAGGTTTGTCTATAGAGACTAAAGGAAGAAGAGAAGCAGAAAAGCTTCCAGACAGTTCCTGCAGACAGCTTTCCTCAATATTTTGAGACAACCTGTACATGCAAGTCACAATTTCTGTTCTGTGCAGAAATCTAACTCTTCAGCCTACTTGGCTTCCTTATTTCCAGTGAAATCTTCAAACACCAGAGGCCGAAATTGCTCCAAGGCTCAAATTAAAATCCTTTGCCTTCAAAATAAAAGCTCAGTTCACACTCTTAGCAATGCTGCAGTGTAAGGAAGATGAACATCCATAAAATAAATGTTTTCCCAAGGGGAGCAGCAGTGTTTGAGAGGAGGGCGCTCACCCTGCTGGTGTTGGGCATTTGCACTGTGACTGGTGAATGAATTCAGAGACTAAAGTCAGACCTAAAATCATCTGTGTTTCAAATCTGCTTCACCATCAGCCTCGTCAGGGTCCTGTCTGCAGCAGCACGAACCTGGAGAGTGCTGGAGCAGAGCCTGTGCTCCTCTGGGATGCTCTCCCCGACAGCCCCGTGCAGCCTGGGCTCCTCTGCTCAGCTGCTGCCCCTTCAATTCTCCTTTCTGTTTATGTTCTCCTTATGAATGGAGCCCAGCTAATCAGCCTGATGGCCAGGATGCCTGTCAGAAAACATATAAAAGGATTTAAATCCCTCTCCCTCCTTCAGGAAAGCTTTTCCCTGCAGGGGGAAAAGGGTTCATGATTCTGACCGTGGAAGAGAGCAGGGGGATCCTTACTCAGGGGCAGAGCATCTCTTTGCAGACATGGACTTGGGGTTCACATCAAATTCCCAACTAAACATCCTGTCTAAGGTGAACTTAAAAACAAAGTCATCTTGCAAATGGTTCCCCCAGCAGGTTGAGACATGCTGTTGAGGATAATGTGAACTCCCTGCAGTCTCAGAGAGACAGGGAGAAAGCAGCTTATTTCCATATCTTAATTAAAATTTCCATTAATCCCATCTGAGGCCTCATAACTTCAAAAACTTGGACAAAAAACCCCAACACTTATTTCTGATAAATATTTTAGACTAATTGTTCGGAGGGAGCAGACATCTCTGGCTGGTGAATATCAACGAGCCGTGGGTGCTGCCGGCTGTTTAACGGGAACCGCGAGGGTTTTGTTTGTTTGTCCTCTGAAAATTACGGAGCATCTTAAATGCCAGAGATAGGAGACACAGAAAACAAATGTGCTGGGCTGAGCAGGGCAGCTGTAGCTCCTGTAGGATTGTTTGGAGGCTGCCTTTGTGCCTTTTAGGCTCCTTCCTGCAGGTTCAGAGCCCAGGTGCTGACGGGCAAAGGAGCTGCTGGCTCAGGACAACATCTCTTAATGATGCTGTGCCTTTATCCTCCAACTCAGCAGGGTGTTTGTGGAAAAAGTGATGAGAATCAGGGGCTTAAAAGCAAAACACAATTTCCCCAACCAAACTCTGAGGCTACAGGAACTGCTTTTTGAAGGGAGATGTGGGTCTGTGATGTGCATCAAGGTGGAGGTGCTGATGTCATTGGAGAAGATGAAGATTCAGAACGTGACCTGGCATTGCCTTCCTCTTCTGCCCAGCCCAGAGCCATGGGCTGCTGGTTTTCCATGTGGGATGGAATAGTCACCACTCCACTGAACAATCATCAGGAACCCAGACAAGATCATGATTTTTCCCTCTGTGGAGGGACACGGGGTTTCTCCTCCTTTAAACCAAGACCACAAGCAATGTTTATTCACACTCTGCCTCGCAGTTTTTCTGTCTTCCCATAGCTCCTGCAGCTTTTCCAGCAGTAACCAAAAAAACATTCCTAAAGAGCCAGAAGAAAGAGCACAATTAATGAGAGTTTCTGCCACCTGTCTGGCCCCAGGAGATGGCTGAGAAATAGCAGCAAGGTTTAAAATGGCAAGAAGAAAAAATGCGATGAAGTTTTTCCTTTGTAATTTAAAATCATGCTTCTGCCCCATTCCTGGGGGATGATCACCAGAGTCTTGAATGTCCCTTTTGCATGGTACTGAGATCACCAGAGCTCAAAGCCCATCTCTTACAACCCCACTTCCCCCTCTTCTCACCTTCTTTGCTTCCCAAATTTGACACTGGTTTGGGATAAGAAAATATTAATTTAGGCTTTGTGGAGTGGTAGTAGGTTTGGGGATAGCACAAAAGGTATTGGGTTTTGGCTCATTTTTCCACACCATTCAGCCTTATAGACAGTTTAAAAAATTAATGTAATGATCTTTCACTTAATTTTAAATGCTATTAATTTAATCCTTGGAAAGAAGCATTTATTACTGTTTGAATGCATGCAGGAGTAAGCAAAATGCTTTCATGTTTCTGTTGAACACCAGGGTGTATTTGGGGATGCAGAGAGATGACTCCTGTTGAATGGCTTTTCAGGCACACAGGTGAGAAATGAACCAGGTAACAAAGCTGAAGTGGGAGGGATGGGGTGCAAAACAGAGCAGACCTTCTGCTGGGGCAAGGCTGGGAATTTGTGTCCATCCTCCTGCAGGGCTCAGATGTCGGGGTAGGGAAATGCGAAAGGACAGAGCTCCTCTCTGGCTTTGCACTCCTCGTGCCAGTGGCAGCCACGGAGAGCAGCAGCCATAATTAAAGCCCGACGCTGAGCCCGGTGTCCCGGAGGTAACATCCTCGGAATGAGCTGAGCACTGAGAATGGCAAACTGCAAGGGACCCAGTGGCAGGTTCTCCGTGGTCATAGATCACCTCTGAGTGACAGAAAATTGGACACAGATCACAGGGAAGGTAGGAGAGAGCACTGGGGAAGGGGAAGGAAGGGGAGAGAGCAACCATTCCTAAAACGAGCCTAAAATCTGCCTGGTTGCTAGGGAAGTGGGACTCCTGGTAAGTCATTGCAATTTGTACCTATATTTATAACAGTATGAAGATACATTTTATAATCTGTGTAATAAAGAACCTCATCAGCAACTTCTCAAAGAAACTTGTTATTACAGAGAATGACACTCTAATTGCCTCCAGACATTTAGCTTGTCTAGTGAGTGGAGTAACCTGATAAGCTATTGAGCTATTAAGTGATGTAGAATCAATTAATGTAGTTAGATAAGAAAGTAATACCCTACCCAGGTTAACTAAGTAGTATGTGTCAAACGAGTCACTATTAATTCAGGTCCAGAACAGCATAGTAGACCTGTATAATCCTCAGTAACCTTCATGAAATTGAGGGGATTGCATTTTGACCAAAGAAAACTTGTTTTGCAAAGATCTTTTGTGAGAAAAACAAAATAAAGATAAATACAGAATTCATTACCAAGCTCATTTTTTCCAGTAATATTCTCCATAAACTTAAAACATAAACTACTTAATAGCAGTGCTGCAGTGATGGTGAAATTGTAGGGACTGATTCTTTTGAGTTTGGGAAAGAGAGGGAGACATAGGGGGAACATACCTTGAATTTCCACACCAGCATGAGAACACAAACAGGAGCTGGATACCCGGGTGTGGAACTGCTCGTGTCACCTGGTGCAGGCTCACACAGCCCTGGAGAACAGCACAGAACCCTTAGTGCCTCAATGTCCTTTCAGCCTGGCAGCAGCCCAGGCTGGTGGAGCTGGGCTGTCAGCGAGTGGGGCTGATGCAGGAACACGGTGACAGATGGGGAAGGGTCGCAGTGCCTGGTGTAGATACAAGCAAGAAATGTGTGAGGCCCGAGTTCTAGTTCCAGTTAATTTTGTCCCTGTCTGATCTATCTTCGGGTGTGATTATCTGGAGTGTGTTAGAGCAGAGGAGAGGAGAATGGGTGAGAAATTATCATCCTGTCTGTCTCACCACTGCTGCAGGTTCCCTCTCCTGATATATTGTCTCTGTAGCTGGGGAGTGCAGAGGGAGGTTAATGAATCTTAAAACATTTGTAAGTGGCACAGTGTAGCTCCAAGCAAGCCGGGGTACTCGGGAAAGTCTGCATTGCTGTGCTAATGTGCTGCTCAACAAGAGCTAATTAGCCCTACCTGGGAGCACAGAGCACCGGGGGACACGGTGGCACTGCCAGTTCAGGGGGTGGCTGTGCTGCCTCCAGCCCTGCTGGCTCCACAGCTCTGCTTTGGACCCTTTCCTCAAGTCTCTGGAAAGAGATGTTTTCAGCTACGAAATTGCAGTCACCCAGGTCTTGCTGCAGGGGTTGTTCTCATCCATGTATCCAGCTGGACTGGTAATGTCCAGTGTTTTATATAGATATATAAATACAAAATCACAGAATATCCTGAGTTGGAAGGGAACCACACGGATTTATGCTGTCCTGCAGTATTTGGAGACCGCCTGTAATGTATGAGCCAGGGTTTAAGACTGAATCCAGGAACATTTTGAGACTTTCTCCCCAGATTAGGCCCATCATGGAAAGAGGGTTGTTGAAGGACTCAAAGCAATGTGTCAGAGGTGGGGGAACACCTCCAGGCACTCAAAGGTCAGTTGGCATTAATATGACCTGCTGTGGTTAGATAACAAACTTGCTTAAAGTTCTTCATAAATCCTTGGAATGGGTGTTTGCAGCTTTGGAAACACAGTCCTTTGGAAATCTGGGCTTGTAGGGGAAATGGCAAACTCTTGCTGGAAGGTTTATTGCATATTGCATCGTAGATTATCTATGACAGAAGAATATTCAGGAAAAAATTAATGTTAACGTCCCTAAAATGTCCCATTATGTGAGGTGTAACCACATGGAAAACTTGGTTTTTCTTCTGTGAAGGGCCACAGCAGTTCCCTATGGACCACAGGGCAGCAGTAAAAGACCTACCAGCGGAGGGAAATGCATAAATAAATGTATCAATAGTGAAGGTTTTAGTGCTTCCTCTCGAGCATTTAGATGTGGTACAGGATCGGAAATTTTGTTTCTGATCTTCTTGAAGCACGAACAACCCAGAGCCATCTGAACTGATTTGCTTAATGTGCTGTTCAGCATTCACAGCATAAATTGAATTGTTAGCCTCTCTGTCTGTGCATTTGAATGTTTTGATTCTAATATTACCAGCAGAGCAACCTTCCCTAACTGGATTGTTCTCACAAGCAATGTTGATGCTTTGCACTCCCACTCAATTGATGTCACTGGGGCTACTGACAAGAAGGTGCCTGTTAGAGAGAACAGGCTGAGATCAGATAAGAGCAGAGAGTGACAAATCAGAAATACCTCGTTTTTCATCAGTGTCCTTTATTTTAATTTTTTTTCTACCAATTTCTAGTTATTTGCTTCTGACAGGGATGGGCTTGCAGATGCTCTACCCCACAGCTAAAGCTGCTGGGCACCTAACTGGGATGTGTCTGCACCTTCCCAGTGTGGGAATGCCCATCAGGAAGGGTTTGCAGACGAGCACCTGCCCCACATTCATGTGTCTGCACAGGTTTGTGTGCAATACTGGGAGAGAACCCAGCTCTCCTATGCCAGTGGCTGCAGATTGTCCACGGTGCTGGAAAGCTGCATTTTCTGGGCTGGCTGGGCTCCTCCCAAGTCATCTCCAGGGTCATATGGAGCCATTGTAACTTTGAGATACATAAATATTTATGTATCAGTACAGTCGACTTGAAATGACAGAACAACATGCAGCAGCTTGACACCTGTGAAATTCTGGGGAGGAGTAAAAGGCAGGAGTTTTTGAGAAGTTTGAGGCTGCAGGACCTCATGGAGTTGGTGTTTTTGTGCTGCTCTGGGAAGAGACATCCCCAAGTGTGTGTCTGGTGCAGATATTAGCACAAAGCTGGGTCTCTGTAGGTTGGATCTTGGTAGCAAACCCACATGGCTGCAACAGACACCATCAGGGACCAGAGCCCTGGGGAGGAGAAGTGACAGCACCACCATGTCCATCAAAAGGACAGGATGTGCAAGAGGTGTAGAAAAACGTATGGAAGATGAAATCTGGGATTTGGGATATAACAGAAGTGAGTTTGTCACTCCTAGATCTCAGCAAAGTCAGAGATCTGACTTTGAGAGGCAAGACTCTTCTCTGGGATCCTTCCATGAGTAACTCTTGTGACCTGTGGTTTTCAGTCCTTTCCAGAGTTTGATGTTTCGTACGTAGACAGTTGCCAGGGGAAATTTTGCTTACACTGTAATTTTCCATTTGCTGCTAGACTTCAGACAGATGAGTGCAAACTGTTCTCTCTGCAACTCAGGAGATAATTTTGCAGTCAGTGTGAACACTGTGAACCTTCTAATTTATTTTTTTTTCTCTAATAACAGTTTGGCAAATCAAAGTCTCTGTTCATTTAGGCAGGAAAAACACCTGGGAACCATGCAAAAAAAAAAAAATACACAGACATAGAGCTGGACTCTGAGCTGGCTGTGTCTCAGATTAGATATTCTCAGTGATTAGGGGTATTGAACATTTTCCATTTTATCTTGTCTGCATTGAAAGAGAAGCATCGAGGATGACTTTGGAGGGAAGGAGCTAACTTACACACTCACAGTTTCTAAATACTTTTATTTACACAAATTCCTTTGCTGTACTTTCCAATATCGTAAGATGTTGGTCATTAAGATAAATTCAGAAATCTGGGCACTACTGAGAGGTCAAATAGGGAAAAAATGAGAAAGTGAATATTTGTGCTTTGCATAGAAATAGAAGTTAGGGAGACACGATTGCATTTCTTGCCTGTCAAATAAGTTCCATTTTAAGCCAAGAAACCCAATGGTGGGACACCAAGAGAAGGATTTTCCCAGAGAATAATTTTTAATTCACTCAAAAAACTGATAAATTTTAGGACAGTCACCCAGATTGCTTCATCCACAGTAAATAATAGAAATAAACTCTCCCCTCTACTCCTGCCTTGCACATACCCAGGCACACGCGAGCCCAGGTTAGCAAAACCACACTTTCTTTTGTTCTCTTTGTTCCCTTTGTTCACTATGCAGTAATGAAAAATGACAGCCATATTTATTGTAACATTCCTCCAGGAATGCAGAGATAATTACCTGCCCTTAGCACGGGAGAGGAGAACGAGCACGAGCTCCGTCTCCTTCCAGCTCCCAGGAATCCAACTGCGGCCTTGGCGTGGAATGTGAATGGAAGATGTTGGGAGCAGAGATCTACTGCCTTGTTTTTAGGGTTCATTTTTTTGTCTCTTGCAAAACTCCAGCTGAGAAGGGCTCAAACACCTCTGTTAAAAGGGGACAGCTCTGAATTTTGCCTGTTTCCTTGCCCATTTCTAAAGGAAAGGCCTCTGTGTGTTTGTTTGAAGTAGACTTGACTTTATTGATAAAATTGCTGTTTTCACGAGGCCTCTTGCAGGGTCCACCCAGACAGATCTGCCTTCAGCCCTGGCCACTTCAGGTGTGATTCTGCTTTCCATTAAAGAAACTCCAGACTTCACCTTATGTGCTTTTAAGAGGATATGTGTTATTTCTGAGTACTGGATTAGTTGGCATTGGAAATGAAAGCCTCTAATCTAACAAAATAAAAAAATCATTTGGTATGGATAAGTGTGAGCTGGTTCCCTCCTGGTGTGTGTGGTGGTAATGATCCACAGCCTGGCCACAGGAATCAGAGAATCCCAGAATGATTTGGGCTGGAAAGGGCCTTAAAACTCATCCAGTTCCAAGCCCCCTGCCGTGGGCAGGACACCTTCCACTAGACCAGGTTTCTCCAAGCAACGTGACCTGGAGCAATTCCAGGGATGGGAAATGGACAATGATTTCCTTCCCAAAGCATGGGTGGATGAGCTCTCCCTGTGGTGGGAGCCCTGGGGTGAAGAGAACTCCTCTTCCCTTCCTGCCTCTGCTTGTTTGGGAAAATACTGCTAGATGAGAATGTCCCCAGGGTCCAGTGCAGAAAAACGTGGGGAACTCTCTCACTTTTACTCTTTTGTTCAGTAAGAACAACCCATCCCAACGAGGTCTGCTTAGGTAACCAGGTGCCTCACTGCAGCTTTTCATGATTATTTTCTCCTATTTGTTCCCATTTAATGGAAATTTGGAAATAAGACATATTTAGCCTTCATAAGAAAAATCTCTTCATATCTTAATATTTTTGTTCTCCGCCTTTATTTCCTCACTAGCTGGGATTTTTCAGGCTGATTATTTTTTAAGGTATTGAAAATATAATCCTACGATATATTAAAATATAATTAAAAGTGTTATCATATTTGCAGCAATGTGTTATGCCCAGGGAGGTTTTACAAGAGCAAATCTATTTTTGCATTCCCTGCACAAGTGAAGGAGACCAACTGACTATTGCTGACCTTTTTTACTGATAGGAAAGTGGAAACAGAAAGAGAGGGGATGGATTTTTGATGCTTCCCGGTGCTTTGCCTTCACACCACATTCTGGGTGATCCAGAACATCTCCCAGTGGTACAGAACAAAAGGAGATAAAAATGAAGTTCATAGCCCGGATTGCTGTGTTTCTCAGGTTATGATGAGGAACTTCTGGCATGGCAGCAGGATGGGGATGGGGATGGCCAAGGGATGCTGAGCTATAGCTGATTCCCATGGCCTAATCCCCTGCCTGTGGAGAGCAGCAAAGCTGCTCCATGGCAGAGCAGCTGCTCTTGGTGGGAGCTCATGGAGCTGGGAAACACAGCCCTGCAAGCGGAAATGTATGGATTAGTGAGGCTGTGCATCCAGGGGAGTCCTCCTGGAGACCTTTCCGGGCTCCAAAGGACCTCTTCACCTTTGCCAAGTGATCCAACACTTCACCTTCCCACAATGGGGTGGGCAGGCATTGGGTGTGGGCTGTGACTGTGCCCTCATGGCCCTCTGTCAGCTGGATCTCTTTGCTGGGCGTGGAGACTTGCAGGACACACAGCCTAAATCAGGCAAAATGGGCAGGAATTCTGGGATTTGCAGCTGAACTCCCCAGATCTCAGTCTCTTACCTTCCCTAGCCCATACCCAGAAGGGGTTGCACTGGGAGTGCTTCAAACCCATTTATCCCTCTATGGCCTATGCAGAGATGTAGGGTTCAGAAATGGGGAATTTGGAGGATGAAGGATTACCTGGACAGTGCCATCATGATGGGAAACCAATTGAAAAATAATATAAAATATTCTATCATGTTATATTACATTGTATTAATCAAAGTGCCCAAGTGCTTAGGGAACACAATTCTCTTTGTCCCTCTTCTCTTTTTCTCTCTACCCCCAGGAACTACTTCTGTTCCTACAGCTGATACTTTCAACTGTCTTTAAATAAGTGTTTAATGGGATTTATAAAACACCTGAGCAGGTTAGATAGGTTATAATTCCCACTGATTTCACTGACCTCTCTGTAGATGGGATACAGGCTCCTATATCACATAGGCTTATTTGAAAATACTGTTTCACATATGCTGGAAAACATTAGTCCTATTAGATTTGTGGTTTAAATTCTGGGAGGTGCCATCAGAGTGGGACTGGTGCACAGAAATATAAATAAAACTAAAAACATATACGTGTGTTGGTACCTGCCTCTGTGTGTGTGCATGTGTGTAGTCTTTACTGGTGGCTGAAAACCTGGTGCCTGCTCTTTGGTTTTCCATTTTAGCTGGCCTATTATCAGAGATTTCTGGAGTGTGAGTTTCATAAGTAGAGGTTATCATACATTGCAGGCCATCTCTCCTGCTGGGGAGCAAAATGAAGGTTTGATAATGAGATCGCCCAAAGGCAGATAAGAGCTCCAGCTTGCTGAACAGTCCCTCAAGGTTTCCTATGATGGCAAAAAGGAGGGAATGCAATTTATTATCCTTCTCTCCTTGTACCTTCCCATTGTTTGAGAAGTCAAAGCAACAAACTACATGGGTTGAAAATAAATAAATTAATAACCAGAGCAGGAGACCCTGTGTGTTGTTGTTTTGCTCTGAGGAAGGAGATCTGTGATTTGCTCTAACACCACGAAGGAAGTCTCTGAACTCCAAATCCTGAAATTCCATTTAATGGACAGGCTCTCCCCTCTCTCCTCCCGCCTTCTTCCCGCTAGGATGGATATTCCAAAATGAGTCAAGTGCTTTATCTTGATAGAGGGTGGAGGATGGCTCTGTAACTGCTGCTGATAACCTCCCCATCTCCAGTTCTGTTTGCTCTTCTTTCACGCTAAATGCTACAAAGTGCATTACAGGAAAGCAAAAGGTCAGATTTAAGCCGTAAAACATGGAAGATTCGGAGCTGAAGTTGCCACATCATTAAGTCGCAGCATCTTCATGCTTATGTTTTCTAGCACATATGGTATATAAAATCACCTAGTGTTTCACAACCCTCTTAAATAATTAGGCACAACAGGGTTTGCTGGGTGACCACCTGGATAAAGTCAAAACAGTGGCATCTGCATCAACCAGATGGGAGTCTGCTCTTCGCTGCCATCAGGAAATGGACAGCCAACTTCCACTCGAGTGAACCAAAAGCTGCCTTCTCCCAGACAAGAAAGGTAAAGGGCAGTGTAGGAGAGAGCAATAAATGTGTCTTCCTCCAATTTTTCAGGTTACCAAGTCTCCACTGAAACCTCAAGGAGGAGATCCTGTTCCCCAGCTGGAGAAGCAGCAGGGAGGAGGTGAGCTGGATTTGCTCATTGTCAGCGAACCACACACCTGGCAGTGTAAATGGCAAATTGAACAAAGGTTTATATTTTTATTTGCTTTTCTCATTAAAAAAAAAAAAATACAGTGGGAGAGAGAGAATATTAGCAATTTACTGTGAGGCTCCATTAGATCAAATCAGTGCCAATGATAGTCACTTATTTCCTCCATTTTGTAATGATTTACTCTATAAATTAATGTCTGCCTATTTAAACACCCTCAGTGATTCAGTGCTGGGTGCCATGGCAATAAGTGACAGGGACTAGGGCTGAACCCACCAGTCATGTGGCTCTCGGTGCTGTCATTATGTGCTCTGGTAATGGGGGGCTACGTGGGAACGCAGACAGATATTATGCAAACATATACTGACTTAAGTATCAATCTGTCACCGGTGTAACTCATGGTAATGGCCCCACCAAAGTCATTACAGAGGAATATGCATTACAGCATGTTAAACATCTATCATGGGTGCAGCTTCAGAGAAGCTATGGGGAAGATGTAAGGAGCTGCCAACATCCAGATCTGGAGGATGCTCAGATGTAAAGGGGTTTCATTCAGCAAAGCTCTAAAGGAACCTTCCTTTTTCTCCCCCTTTCCGCTCCAAAAAGATGAATCTGAAAAAAATGTCTCATAGTTTCAAGAAGAGAAAAAAACCCAAGAAAATCCTCTTGAGCGTGTATGTGTGAAGCACAAGCAAGTCAACAGCAGCAGTTCAATTCCAATCTCTGCTTTCTAGACACAGACACAAACAGGGGTTTGGTGGGAGACCTCAGCCTGGCTGTACCACACAGCAGTTTTAGGATGTGATCCCTCCTCTTGCTACCCTTGGAAGTCACTCGGCCTGATTTTGTGATACAGAAGTGGAAGGAGGAGGTAATTTCTGTGTCCCTCTTCGGCTGATCCCTGGCCTCTCCCTGGCACACCTGGAAGGTGTATTAGCACATCCATGACCCAGATCAGTCCTTTTTCCATTATAAATCAGCCTGATGCCTCACTGCCAGGAGTGTCCATTCCCTACTTTTGCACTGGGTCTTTCCTCTTTCTGATGAGAAAGATCCTGCTCAGGTCCAGACAGGGTAAGGTACCTCTGGACAACATTACTGATTTAGGATAATCTCAGTCCCTATCCTGCATTTTTTGGTTACTTTTCAAAGAGCAGTGCTGCAGCACTGGCTCAGCGATCGAAGGCAGAGAGAGCGTCTGGCATGGGCAGGGGGATATTTCATTGCTCAGTGCAGACTTGGCTATTTTGTTAGCATAATATATGTCCTTCAGCCAATCCAATGGATTAGAAAAGCACTCTGTTTAAAGGTTAAATAGTTGATACTGCATCAACATGTATGGGAGGTGACACACAAATCCAAAGCGATCCGCAGCGCTTGGCTCAGCCTGCAGCCAGCTCGGAGGTGTAGCCAAGGGTAAACGCAAGTGCACAGATTTCTAAAGGGAGTTTACCCACCGCTTACTGCTCAGCCTGTGCACTCAGCGGTGCATTTACTCACTTTTTTTGTGTGCTAAAGCAGTGCTGATACAGCTCACAGCATCCTCGAGCAATTGTATAGAGGGTCAGGAAAGAGGCTTAATAGACTGAAGGTGCCTGAATGCAGTGTTACAGTAAGTAACCCAGCCTCGTAAAAAGAGAGGCTGGTAAAAGAAAAAGCCCAGGGAACAAACACTGGATCTGTTGTGCTGTTACCATTTAACCTGCATTCACTGCCAATTGAAATGCACTTTACATTACTTCAGTCAGATACTTCAAAGGAAATCCTGGAGATGGGAGCACTTAAGCAAGAGCACTTCTGGTGGTAATGTGTGTATTTGAAAGCCTGGCAATTGGGAAGGTTGTGAATGCCTCAGCGTATCCAAATATAGCTGTAGCTTGTTACATGTAAACGGCAAGACTCATTCTGATATTCCTGCTCCTATCCTGCCCTTCCTTCCCTCAAAACAGTGTGATTCCTCCATCTGTCAGCATCGCCAGTATTTGTGTTTTCATGTAACAATGTTCGCCTGGGCACATTATTCCGTACAGTAGCTCGGTGAGAAGAGCTGGTACAGTACCAAGTTATGAAAAACCCAAAGGAGGCATTTGGGAATGGCTCTTTTAGGGAAATATTGCTACTTCTGTGGTACTGCCTGAGCCTTATGGAGCCTAAGGGAAGGCCATGAAAATTATTGGGAAAAGGTGTAAAACTAAAGAAGGTGAAACCTTTGGATGGGGGCTCCTCATCTCACTGTAATTAAATCCTCCTGAATGAGACCACCCACATGGAGATCTAGTGTGTTTTAATTTGTGTGGGCTGGGGGATGAGTCCATGTAGCTCTACGGTGTCCTGCAAGGTGGGGTGAGGAGCGTTCCACCCTCAGACCCTCGTGTCATGACGCTTGCACCGGGATAGGGGAGCAGGCAGAATCTGCATCTGCAACCGAAAGACTTCAGTGAAGTTTGCTGGGACACAGTCCCAGTTCCCATCGCACCGGTGCCTGCTGGGGCTGGAGTGAGTGTGAGGTGTGCACAGAAAGGTGTTGGATGACACTTAATGAGTCTCAAAGAAGTCCCTGTTAATTGAACATTATCACAAGGTAGATCTGCAGCAGCTCACTGTGAGATATAAACAACACAGGACCAAGGGACACACCAAGTACCCACAACCAGGGCTGCCTGTGACACGTTGGACAGCATGTGGGTAAATCCCAACGACCCAGGGAAAAATGTATCAGCCAAGTTTTCTAGTGTGCTTTCCTGGAGAAATACTGTTCCTTCATGGCCCTGCTGCTTCCGGGTGCAATCCCGTCTCTGTTGTCATGGTGGATGAGAATTTTAAGATAAGTTCTTTTTGTGTTCTCAGCAAGAAACCTCTCTTTATGGAGTGAGCTCATAAAAGGTACCTGTGAATACCTGGCTGTAAAATAAGGGAGTTTGATATGCTGGAGATGGGGAGAAGAGCCACAGCTGCTCTCCTTCCCTCAACACAAATGGCAAGACTGTGAGAACACACTGACCTTTATTCAACACAGTTAAATGCCATGCAAATAAATAGCTAATTCTATTTAACAGCATTGCTGCATTTATCTCCCTGTGGCCATTCCAAGGTAAAACTCCCCTTTGCTGACCCGACCATGTGTTGACACATTTAGGGCTGTGACATGCCAAGGAAAGGTCCTGTTTGCTCCATCCCTGAGCAGGGCTGGCTTCTCTGTCCCTCAGCGAGGATGGTTTTTTTCTTGCTCCAAACTTCCAATTTGGACAGGCAGCTGATGGGCTGGCATTGCTGCCTTTCCAAAAGCCAAGGAGTGGGGAAGGTGAGAGGAAAAGTTCTGTGCCACCACTGTGTCTGGGATGGTTCCTTCCTTGCAGCAGGAAAATCAGAGCAGTGACTGTCCAGACAATGCACACAACAAACCTCATCCAAACCAGGGGTGTGTTCAGAGAGCAGCATCACTCAGAATTTATTGCAAACAGTCTGGTAGCTCCACCCCCTCTGAATTTTGCTTGACTTGCAAAGACTCTGGTTCAGCCTCTGCTGATGCTATCTGTGGATTTTGAGAGTATAATGACATCTATTTTGTGCCATTCACGTGTTCATCCATAGGGCTGAAATCTTCCTCTTCTGGGAAAAGCCCACCCCATCCCACATTTCACGCTGATGTCCTGGGCTGGAGTCTGATCAGCCTGTGGGTATGGCACAGCTCCAAGCTGCTCAGGTGGTTCTCTGGAGATTTTAGCTGCCAAATATAAAATTTAAAAAGGCTCTTCTGAGCATGTGCAAATAGTAATTTCACAAATGCATTTAGCACGGCCAAATTTGAACAGATTTTTATGGGAACTTCAAAAGGCATATTCCCAGCATAAAATCCTTCCACATCCCCCTGTAATAGTCAAAAATTGAACAGAGCAGACTGCTGTTCATGCTTGCTTTTTTTTTTCCCTCAGAAACCTCTAATCTCTATTACATAATTTTTTTTAAATTCTCCATCAGAAAATTTCAATCCAAACCACAAATTCTCCATAAAAACCACTAGAAAGGTCGTCCTGGTTTTAAAACAGTTGTCTCCAAAGACCTGGATAATGTACTACCCCCTTCTACCTCCCTCACAGAGTTCCCACACAAGGTTCTAACATTTTTGGAGTCATTAATAGATGAAAGCTGCTCATTTTGGAGTGATACTCTGGAATTTGGCCTTAGAGCAGTGCTGAGCTCCCCCAGCTGCATCCAGATATTTTAACAGAGCAAACACCCCAGGGCATGAGATACCCAGCCCTGCATCATCACAATTTGGGTTCTGCAATTACTGCACTTGGGAGAACTCTCGTTTGTGACTCAATGCTTTCCTCTGTAAAGTGGCAAAAATGTCACCCTCCTCCTAAACTAATTCTAAGCTTATGAATTCTGTAGACAAGCCAGAGAGGAAGTTAGTCATTGCCTCCAGAGCAGTGTTTGAGCGGCGTTCTGGAATTAAAATATCAAACAGTTGCTCTTTAAAGGAGCTCTTTGCAGGTGCACTTTGTGCACGTGGACACTTCAGGAAAAAAAGGCATGTGAATATTTAGCTTAAAGATCATAAACCCATGTATACCCCCAGAGGAATCAAATTGAAATTGTTCAGGTAAATTTAATTTGACATTTCCAGGCTATGTATTACCCAAACCTTGAGTATATAACATCTTTAAGCTCCACAGTCTCCCTGAATCACAGATTTTAGTGTCTTAGCACCAGAAAGGACAGTCTCCTGCTGGTATTACATTGCTCCAGGACTAACTACCCATCCTCGTGGTCCTCCCTCCTCCTCCTCCTCCAGCTGGAACACGCTCTTGGGAGAGTTTCCTATTAAAACTCCCCAAAGGGACACCTTGGCTCTGGCCATTTCTGATGCTATGAGCAGCACTAAGCTCTCTCACCAGCTTTCTAATTTTTTCCCCTCCTTTCACTATCTCAGCTTCAAAGAATCATTTCATCCTTATCTCACACCAAAGAGCTGCATTAAGGCAGACTTGCTCCCTGTGCCCAGGGCCAGCACAGCCATCAGCCTTTCTTTCCAGCTGGTCCCCAAGGCTGTGGTTTGAGCTTGGCCAATGCAGGGAACATCCCACAATTAGTCTGGTTTCCTCCTGCTCCCACATGCTCGTTGAGCATTCCCTATGCTGAGTACACTCTACTGATCCAGCACAGCCAGGTGGATCCTGACCTGGAGCCCTACACCTGGTTCAAAGGGGAAAGCAATCCTGCAAAACCTCTTTAACATGATCAGAATTATGATTCATGTTCTTATTTGAGCTTAGGGAATAAAAATACTGGCCATCAACAAAAGAGAACTCAGGAAAATAGATATTCTTGAAAATGACAGTATACTGGAAAACAGCAAGTTCCCTTACAGACATTTGTTCCTACTGCACAAGCAAAGTACCTTTATTGCTGTTTTATGTATCATTTCAACAGATAAACCTATTAATTATTTGTAACATGTTCAAGAGTAAACACAGACTCCAGGGAGGAAGCCAAGGCTTTTTAAAGTTCAGCTGGTACCCAAAAGTCCTGGAAGCACCACAGGATTGGCCACAGTGCAGACAGGAATTGGTGTTTATTTGAATTTTTATCACCAGCTTACGTGGAAAGGCACTTCTTTAATCCATAGGCTGATATCCCATGCTCAAAGTAAGAAAAGCAGCAACATTTTGCTCCCTTTGCAGCATTGTCTCTGCCTGGGTCTTTTGACTTCTCTGGCAATCAGCAGGGGCAAGTCTCTAGGCAGAATTCCTCCTTGTTCTCGTCTCCAAACCTACAAAAGTCTTGAACTGATTTTATTTTTAATTTAATAAAATAAAATTAGTGCTTCAAATAGGAAACATTTGAGGACAAGTCTCAGTTTGGGCTACTTTATTATGGCTGAGTTTTAATCCTCGGTGCATAAGAAGGATTATGCTGAGAACACTGACATCACCTTAAATATAGCAGCATGAATATGCTACCGTAATAAATCTTTTCAGCTTTTAATTTCAATTCAGGAAAGATGTTGGTTGAGAATATCTTCTTTCCCAGTAACCTTCCCCTGTCTCAGACGTGCCCACACTCCCAGGCACCATCTGACACAGCCTTGTCAGTCAGGAAGGTGAAGAGGTGCCACCTCCACCCGACACCACAAGCCTCAAAAAAATCTTCTGCAGATCCAGAAAGAGCAGTGAAGTGCTGGTTTTACCTGTTGCAATTATCATTTGGAAAGAGGAGTGATAAATCTCATTAAGCTGTAACAAAAATAAAGGTTGACCAGTAAGATCTGAGCTCACACTGGGAAAATTTCTCCCTTTAAAATTTTTTTGGGGGAGACAGTGTGAAGGTGGAGGTGGGCTCAGTTCTCCACAAGATTTTGTTCCCACATCTCAGGAGGAGGATGGAGCACAGCAAAGTATCCAGGAAAGAGAGATTTGATTTATAAGTGAAGCATCAGCAAATGTCTTAAAAGGTCTCCTGAGGGTTTGTAATACTCTGGAAGAGCTGAGAGTAATAAAATGGAATAAAATCGATGACAGAGCCGAGTTTCTCTCCTGCCCAACGCACCAGCACAGTGAGTGCTGCTTCCTGTGGGCAGAGGGGACCTGGCAGAGGGGACCCAGCAGAGGGGTCTGAAAGCTTTGTCCCCTCAAAGGTGAGGAGTTGGGAATGGTCCAGCTCATGTTGAGGTCTCATGACCTTCACCAAGAGGGCAGGTGCTTCACCAGGTATCAGAAACATCCTCCTGACAGTTCTGGTATCACCTGGCACTCTTGTGATTACCCGGGGACTTTATTTGTCTCTTTGTCTTTTAGATTATCATGGGACCGTAGATTTATTCAGAGGTTTGGATGGTGACTAGAGTGAAGATAATATCTGGGTTTCTTGCAGAAATATCAGGTTCTGGGAAATGGGTCTATAAATAACAAAATTTTGTGCTCAAGGAGTATTTTCTGGTTGTATTTTATGAATTGGAGTTATGGTTATCATCAAAGGAGTGCTGGAGAGCCAGTTACTACAGCACATAGACATCACCAGTTTGGGCCTGCAAGTGATGTGCTGGTAGTGTCGTCTCTGGCAGGAGATGTGAAATGTTACAGCTCTCATTTTGCTGGGAAAAAAAATAATATCCCAGCTAGGATATCGTCCATCTCTCCCTGCACACGGAGCATTATCAGCAAGTGTCGGTGGCAGCACCTGACACTCGCAGACTGGCCTGATAACTCACCTCCCGTCCCAGACAGGTGCCAGACAAACATGTGGAGCAGCTCCACTGATCACTGCCAGGGCAGCTTTCGTGGTGCAGATCTGTGGAAAAGAGCATTCCACGGCTTTTGTGGGTGAGCATGTGCAAAGCAGAACAGAAATCAGGCTGCTGGAGTTGCAGCAGCCTCCCCAAACCAAAAATAAGTGTCTCTGTAGCCTTTAGGCCAAGATTAGCACTAACTAGTCTTGGACTAACAGCTGCAGCAGTCTGATGAGACCTGAGAAGGCCGTTGCAGTGTCTCTGGTTTCAAGCAGAGTGGAGTGAATGCAAAAACCTCTCTGCAAATTTGTGGTGCCGCTAATTTTTTGGGGTTGATTCAATCAGCATTGTGCTGTTGCATATGTTTTCCCAAAAGGGCCTGCCCAGGGCTGTTACCTGCACATTGAGGGAAAAATTACTTTTTGCATTATAATTCCTAGTTTGAAATGAACATCGCAGTCATTTTAAACAGGCTTAGCTTACACTTGGTGAAATCTTTGGTTCAGCCTGATCCGTCTGCTTTGAGGCTGTCAGACTGAAAGGAATTAAAACGCAAAGAAAGTGATTTAGAAAAGAAAATGCAACTTGGCAATTTAACTTTGCTACAGGGATGAAGTTTCAAGAAATGATTCGCAGTTTGGGTGTCTTTCGCCTTGGGAGCCTGAGGTTGGACTCATTAAAGAAAAACAATTTTCAGAAAATATTGAACACCCACCTTCGGAAAAGCCATTCTCAGCAGGTAGGTAAAGATGATCTGTTTGAAAAGCTCAGCTCAGCCTTAAATTAAAAAATAATAAAAATTAAGCGAGGTACGATAGAGTAACTGTGATACTCCACAGGCAATGAGGCCAAAAGCAGATCTGACAAGAGGAAACACCAGTGAAAAGGCAGCAGAGATGCTCTTGTTAGAAGGAGGTGGAAATAAACAGAATTTTAAATTATTCTAAAGTAGTAGCCACAGAGCAGTGGCAGAACAAGAGGTGGTCAATATTCTTTGGTTATGAGGACAGAGACCATGAGGTCTCCAGGATTTGGGGACTTGTTGCTGCTAGTTATGAAATAATGAAAACTGGAGGACTTTTAAAGGGGTCTAGCTGGTTGACCTCCTTTCAAGATGATAATTTTGATGATGTTGGGACTCTTCTGCTTTAGGAAAGATAAATTAGGGAATTTAAAGTCCTAGATGTGCGTCTCATCTTTTAATTTAAATTTAAATAAATAAATAAATAGTTGGGAATAAAACCAGAGGGATATGATGTCATTTCCAGAGCTAAATAAAATGCTGAACCTAACTAAAACCCACTGATGGTGAAAAAAGAGCTAAGAGTTCAAAATTAATCCCATTATTGTGCTCTAAAACATTATTAATAGGTATAGAGGTTTTGGCAGATCCTGTTATTTTAATATTACCCTTTCTCCCAAATATTTCATAGCCGCTTTTTATTTCTTTTATGAAATAGTCACTTTAGAAGGAAGATAAACTCCCTCTTAGTGACGTTCAGGAGCACACGACCTGCAGGGTCTGGCGAGGGAGGTGTTTTTGAAGGATCTGTGGGAATTAGCAGGCTCAGCAAAGGGGTGACGAGGAATCCCTTTGCCTGAGTGGCCGTGCAGGCTGGGTCATGGCACGGCTGTGCAGCCAGGCAGTGCTGAGGCAGGCTGATATTGCATTTGCAGGGCGATAATCTCATGCTGATCAATTCAGAGCCCGGGCAGAGCACACACTGCAATCCCCGCGCACGCAGAATAACAACAACGGCGCTTCCCGAGCGGTCCCATTCATTCCAGTGGGACTCTCTTGTAATCAATATATTTGTTTCCAAATTATAGTGCTATTGGTCCAACTTGATCTTTATTCCCATGAACCAATTGCGTGTGCAGAAGGCCTGGAAATGATGCCACAGCCAGGGCTGCTCTCTTCCCACTGCCATTGTTCCAGGACTCCCGTCCTCGGAGTTATTGTTCAAGCTGCCAGTTATCTCCGAGTGCTCCCAGCAGATGTTGGGGGGAGGGGGCAATTTATTTATTTCTTTTTATGAAGTTTGCCTCTTTATGGGCCAGCCCTGACAAGAGATTAATTCTCTTTGCTCTCCCCTACGCTTTTTGTTTTGTCTCTTTAAGTTGGAAAATATTAAGAGAGGAAAAAAATGTGTTCTCTTTCTGTTCAAAATAATAATAATAATAATTTGCCTGTGGAAATTTCGTACTGACTTGAAAAGGAGCCCTAAATTTGCTGATAGCAAATAAGGCACAACCCTGTTTTCACTACTGTCAGTGTAGCTGTTCTTGAAGGGTTTCATGGGCACTGATTTGCATGCAGAGCTGTCCACAAGGAGGTGTTTCTGGTTTATGAACATCCACCAAAGTCCAGCATTTATTTTTGTCTGTGGTGGAAACAAAAACCAAAAACTTGGGGCTGGTTTTTGAAGACATAGGATTGTATCAGAATGTTTGCTTTCAAATCAAATCCTAGTTATCATAAGAAGGTTTCTTAGATTTGGGAGTGTTGGATAACCTTAATAGATAGAAAAGACTTCTGAGACATAGCCTGGTCTCTGGGGTGGTTTTCCTGGTCATAAGAGATGCAAGGTTAAAGCTCCTTCTGAAGAAGAGCTTTTCACTCTGCATCTTCTTGATGATCCACTCAACCCCAAATCAAGTGATGGGGTATGACAGCTCTCTCTTTTCTGCTCTCTCATGTGCACATGAGAAATGAGCAGGAAAGCCCAGAAGAAAGCTGGTTGATGTGGATTTGTCTCTATAGAGCATTTTACCCTTGATCATAGAATCACAGAACCACAGAATTGTGTGGGTTGGAAGGGACATTAAAGCTCATCTCATTCCAACCCCCTGCCAGGGGCAGGGACACCTTCCACTGGACCAGGTTGCTCCAAGCCCCATCCAACCTGGCTTTGGACACTTCCAGGGATGGGGAATCCAATGATTCGTCCTGTTTTGGTGACAACTCATGAAGAAGACAATGCCCCAGCCAGTTCTGCTTTAGTGCAGGTGAAAGTGTAGAGCACCTCAATGAATGAAGGCTATGGCATCCACATGGAGAGCTCACACCTTTGGAAGTTCACATCCCGTCCAAAGTTGGCTTAGCCCCCCTGCCTAGCCCTAACATCATTTCTGAATACTTAACCAGCAACGAAACAAAATGAAAAATAATCCACGCCATGCCTTGATTAGGGATTAGAAATATTAACTGGCCAGTGCCTTTTCCTGCAGGGGCACACAGCCCCTACACCTTTAATTAGGGTAGCCCGTGGTCCTTGCCATAAAGCTGATAAGTAATAAATAGCTGCCTTTGTCACATGCAAGTTCAGCATTGTGAAACGGCACACGGACGGCTTTAAAAAGCCTTTGATTAAACCCAGCACTACAGTAAATCTACAAACACAGAGGAAAGAAAAGAAGCTATTTAGTCTGTGCCAGTTCCCGGCATTAAGTATGCAAATTTCTCGGTGTCTTCAGCTCCCAAGAACAGCAGGCGCTGAATGCAGCAGCAGCAGCAAGCGGCACGACATCATTCATTTCAATCATTAAAACAAAAGCGGGATAAATCGCTACCTAATTTGTAAAATATGCTTATCATATAGGCTCTTTGGTCTTTAAGAAAAGCACCAGCTGAATGAGAATCACTGAATTATTTTGGAAAAAAAAAAATCATAGAATGAATTCTGGTTTTCCCCCTTCTCTCAATGATTGTTCTTTTATTTCTTTTTCCTTTTCCTTTCCCTTTCCTCTTTCTCTTTCTCTTTCTCTTTCTCTTTCTCTTTCTCTTTCTCTTTCTCTTTCTCTTTCTCTTTCTCATTCTCTTTCTCTTTCTCTTTCCCTTTCTCTTTCTCTTTCTCTTTCCCTTTCCCTTTCCCTTTCCCTTTCCCTTTCCTCTTCCCCTTCCCTTTTCCCTTTCTTTCCCTGGTTCCCTTCCCAGTTTCAGGTAAAACCTATCTATAGCTTTCCCTCAAGCTCCCACATCAAGCCTGGAGAAAATCAGAGTCTTTTTACCTGAACATGCAAAACTCAAAGGGAGTCTTCTCGCTCCCTTTTTCCAAAAAAAAACCAGGGTAGCACCGACCAAAGCCCAGCCTGGAGCTCTGTGCTGGGCATCAGCCATCACCCCTCTCACACTGTCCCAACCAGTGCCTGCTGCCATCCTTGTGCAGTTACTCAGCAATCTCCACTCCCCCCTGCATGGGAAAATGTGCATCCAAACAGCCTGATCCTGCAACCCGCTGGGAGCTGCCTGCCCAGGGAGCCCCCCTGGGCGATTCATCACCCCTGCACAGAGGGATGAGCTGTCTTTGGCCTCTCTCCCTGATCCCGGGTGCTCAGCTCAGTCCTCACCACCCCTTACAAACAGCAGCAGAGAGGATTATTGGTACCCAGGGAGCATCACCGCTGGATCCATAAAAAGGCTAAATTCTCCCCCATCTGAGTGTGTGGTGACCTGCAGGTAACCTCTTTTCCCAATCAGATCATTCCTTTCACATGAACGTTCCCGGCCTCTCTTCGTGGCTGTGTGGGGTGCAGGGGCCACAGACGCTGGCAGAGGCTGCCCCTATAACCTCTCACTGCCTTAGTGGCTCCTCTGCCTGTGCTCCACGACGTGTGTGTGATGAGAAACGGGGCCAACAACCCTGCTCTTGTATGAAAAGTGTCCTTTGATGCTTCCCCAGCTGTTCAGCCATTCAGCTGTTCCAGGATAGTGCCTCTGGCAGTACAGCTCCCTGCTGTGGCTATGCTGGGGCGTCAGCAGATGGAGCATATCGTGGTTATTGAAGCTGGATACAGTGGCTGTCAGCAGCCCCGCATTGCCTGGCATATGCAAATAGATCCCAGGCATCTGGTTGTGTCTTGGGCTGGCCACATTCAAAAATAGGAAAAGAAACCTCTCGGTTTGGGAGCCCCACGGGCCCTGGCTTGGATGGCACCGTGCAGTAGCCACTGTGTGATCCATGCGGAGGTGGGTAAGAAGCCAGGGAAGGGAGAGTTTTCAAAAGTAGCAGAAGTACAAATGGTCATGCAAAATGCACACCTGAGAGGTGACCTGGGTGCTGCAGGACCTGGGGCTGGGAGAGCACAGCCACAGACAGGAGAAGAACCTGCAGCCCCAGCACCAAGGGCTGTTATTGGAACAGGGACTGGAATGAAATAAAGGCGAGGCAACAGGGAGAAACTGATGCACAGGAAGTTCCACCTAAATATGGGGAAGAAATTCTTCGCTGTGCAGTAACCGAGCACATAACACATTGTCCAGAGAGGGTGTGGAGTCTCTCTCACTGGAGAGATCCCAAAACCATCTGGGTGCAATCCTGTGCAATGTGCTCTGAGGTGGCCCTGCTTGAGCAGGGAGGTTGGACCAGGTCACCCACTGTGATCCCTTCCAACCTGACCCATTCTGTGATTCTGTGAAATGTTTGATGCACCTCGGATGCTTGTGACACCTTTTACTTCACTTTGGTATCACTGAAACACAGAATATCCTGAGCTGGAAAGGAGACACAAGGATCATTAAGTTCTAGTCCTGGCCCTGCACAGGCCAATCCTAAGAATAACACCATCAGTGTAGCTTGTTTTTGGCAGAACAATCATAAAAAGGGAAATTAAATGTTAGTTTATCTCCAACTTTTTTCAGGGTGTCCATGTGTCACCCAGTCAGTCAGCAGATGAACAAGCTGAGTGCACAAAAAATCCAGCCCAAATTGGTGCTGCTTGCAGCAGTTATAAACTCTACACCTCTCTATAGGGACTTCACAGTCCTGTCAGTGCCTACAAATTTCATGGGATGATCTACAGCCAGATCTCATAACTGCCCAGTTGAGTCTGAGAAAGGATTTTCAGCCCCGGTGCCTGTAGGATGGTGGCTCTTGCCACTGATGTGTTGAACTGCATGGAGATGTTCTTGCATTAAAGAGCGTCATTTCAAACCACCTAAAAAACCCCAGCTTGATGCCAGTGTAGCACTCAGAGGCAGATAAGAGAGCACTGAGATTAAATGCTGTGAGGTGCAGGTACTGCAGGTGTCAGTGCCACACCTTGGCAGGTGCAGCCAAGGATAACCCCCCTCTTCTTTCATGGGGCAAGCTGAGAAAATGATGTTACAGAACAGCCACCCTGAGAGTTTTCTTCGCTTCTCCTCTGGAGATGGAACACGTTCTCCTCTCCTCCCACCTGCTCTGCTTTGTCCTGGCTCTTTGGATGCTGGGAGTGGAACCCAGCAATCATCCCAGCTCAGCCCAGGGATGCCTCGGGCTCTGGTGTGGCACATCAAATCTCCCCTCTTCATCCCGGCAGTCTCCTGGCACTCTCTGCCGTGCCAGTGCCTTACCCAGCTCCTGCCCGCTCCTGTGCTTCCTCCTCAGCTCCTTTCACAACATCGGAGGGACATGAAAGGAGGGAAGGAAGAGAAATAACACCCTGAATATTGTGCCTTCCAATTGGGCTGGCAGTGATCAAACAGCTTCTCAGGAGCATACGGTGTAAGGTTTGCTGGCACAGGGCTTTCCAGCCATGCCCATTATTGCCAGAGGAAAAGCAAGTTCCATCCTTGTGGGACCTCATGTGGTCTCCTGAGGTCACAGAGCAGCCTTAACTGATCCAGAAAGACCTGGAGGAAGAAGGGGAAATCCAAATTCCTTCCCCACCTTTGCTAATGGTGTCCTCACCGTAAAGGGACTTGTAGAAACTTCAGCTGCACAAGCTGTTCCTGTGATGTTGTTGTATAAATATGTTTTATGTATAAATATGCATTTGAATCCATGTTTGGACTCAAACCTGTCTGTTCATCCAGCTGTCGAGTAACCTCTGCAAACAGCAGGGTCCTTCGTGACAGATTGAAACCGAGAAAACCGCTGCCTGTTCTACAAAACATATTTAATTTGTTAAAGAGATGGGAACTTTGTTGAATTAATAAGATGTGCTAGAGGAGGGAGCCACTCTCCGAAGAGCTGAATCCTGGTTACAAGTGCAGTTTGCAGCTTGCTGGTAATCCTGCAATTAAAGCTACAGTACCAGCGTATCACAAAAATGGGATTTGCATAATTTGAAATTTGAGGAAAATCTCTAAATACTTTAATTTTGATAGAAACTGTTTCCACTGCTGACATGTGTCTACACCTATAATTTCGGCTGATAAATTGCTGTAATTTCTCCTCCATTTCATGTTCTTTCTAACATTAATTGTCAGTTGTAGAGTAAAACAGTAGAAAGAGAGAGAGAGGGAGAGAATAGTGTCATTGTGCTTTTGTGGTGTGAATAGCCTTCCGAGGAATGATTATCTTCCACACAGATGCAAACAAAAAAAAAAAAAAGACACAGAGAGAGAGAGAGAGAGACCTCTTGGTTTGCACAAAACTATTGCAATGGGCATCAATGTCTCGCTGTGAGGTAGGGAAACAAGGAGTTAAAGCCAGGTAAATGTACCTGGGAGTGATTGTGGACATTTCCCAGGTTGCTGGAAGGAAGGAGGGACTTTCCACAGGGATGTGGAGCTGCAGAGGATGTCTGGTGATGCACAGCTGGAGGCCTGAGCTGCAGGATTCCAGGGATTGAATCCTCAGTATCAGCCACCTCCTGTCCCAAGCAGGACCCTCTCAGAGCCATCAGCAGTGATGGACTCACCTGGTTGGGTTTTCCAGAAGGAAAACTGAGGGGATAAAGGCAAGCAGTGAGTCCCTGCACGAAGCAGCTTCACAGCACCTCCTCCACCCATGACCTGTCCCCATCCCACCTCCCCAAATGCCACTTTTCAAGCTACTTTTAAATAAAATACCCTTTCAAACAGAGGGCTAGTGGTACTAAATTATTCTATTAATTTATTATTCATGATGAAAAATTATTCTAATAAACGGTGAAAAATTATTCTAATAACATTCTATCCTATTAATATTCTGCAGCCAAGCAGTTAAAGTCACTTCCTGTGGCTGCTCCCCTCCTTAGCACTGATCTATTTCTTACAGAATTTATTGAAATTAAAATCTGCTTCTTTGGAAATGTGCTGCATTTAACAAAACCAGTGGGGGGAGATGAGCTGTGAGCAAGGAGACAATCAGGCAGCGATTTTTCCCTTCTGCTGACAGAGCAGGGGGATGCCTGGCGGGGTGGGAGCTGGGCAGATCCAAACTGCAGAGTCAGGGATGGCCCAGCCTGGGTCATTTGGGTGCTGTCACACTGTAGCCCATTAACTCACAGCGCCCAGTACTGCTAATTAGTGCTAATGCAGTGTCTCCCTACATTTCCCAGTGCAGGGAGACAGCTCCTTGCCCATCCCTTTCCCTTGGCTGGAGTCCTGCGAGCTCCACTGCTGCACCTCCCTCAGAGCCCTGCGGTTGTGTCTCTTCTCACAGCCCTTGTGCAGAAACCTTCCTGAAGCCGATGGAGCTGCACTGCCAGAGCCTGCACATCCCTTCCACGGGAACAAGTGGAGCTTGTAGTCAAATTAAGGACGAGGCTGGGGACCCTGCTGTCACCCAGGCCCCAGGAACAGTCCAGGCAGCATCGTGCCACCCCTCCTCCTGCAGCTCCCTGTGCACTGGCACCACAAGCCTGCCAGGCTTTATGCCAGGGATATTTTCCTAATGGTTCCTCTGCCTGCTCTGCTCGCAGCCCTCCTTGCCTGCCAGCTGGCTGGGGTGGTCCTGGGCCCTCACAGGCAGCTGGGGCGGTTTCATGGGCACGCAGGGCTTGGAGCCTGTGTACAGGTGGCAGAGCAGCCCTGGTGCCCAGCACAAGGTCACCAGGAGCCCACTGCTCCCCAGCAGGACCCAGGGCAGTTTCTGGGTCCCCACTCAGGGCAAAGGGGGATGTGGGAGGCTGTGATGGGGGAATTCCTGGTTCCCAGAGCTTGCAAGTCCACACAGCTGTCAGAGATGTCCTGAGGAAGTGTCCTACAGAGACGTGGCAGAGAGGTGTCTCAGGGTTTCTCTTGCAGCCAGACGCAGCATCTGAGCGATTTTGGAGAGCAGACAGCAGTTGAGCAGCTGCCACTGGGCACTTCTGAACCTGCCTGACCAGTCACAAGGTGCCTTCTCATCTGGCTTTGCTCTCCCAGTCATCCATACAATTTAGGAAATACAAGGTCTAACTTTGCAGAGGAGCAGCACACCCATGTCTGTGGGTCTGTCGGACGTAGGTGTTGCTTTCCCTAAAACTTCCCTGGCCAATTTTGGTTTTGTCTGAACACACCTGCTCCATGCCAGGGCCAGATCATCTTCTGACATTCTCTTTTTCCCTGCTTTTTTCTCATTGTCTCTACAAGCCTCATAATTCCTTGCACATTTATATCAGCTCCTTCCTGCACCTGCCCACCTGGCACAGGTAGTTTTGCCAATCACAAATTACATGCACGAGTCTGTGTTAAATGTTCCAGCGACTCGAAGTCCTAATGAAAAGACTAACCTCCAGGTGACATTATTGCAGCTTTAACAAGTGGTAAAAGGCTTTCCTCTCAAAGGACTTTCACTGAAGCCATCTTCTTCTTTGTGCGTTCCTCCCTTGCAGCGTGGGTAATTAAAGGACCAGCCAGAGCTCAGAAGATTCCTCAGCTTTTGCGTTTGAGGATATCTTTTCACTCTATCTTTTCCCTCTTTTCTCACGGCATATTAGATCAAGCCATTAAGCAACATCCTCTGTTTCTCCTGAGAATATTCATCAATAATAATGAATAGTACTTGCTCCAGGGCTGGCCCCTCCTTGCCCAGGAATATCCCTGGTACACGATACAACCCTCTTGGAATAGCTCTGGCATTTGTTTTTATTTCTGAGATTCATTTAAAGTGTAATTTCTTTTCTCTCTGGGATTGTGGAGGCCCTGCTTTGTTCTGGGTGTGGAAGCTGACAGTTGGCTGAAGCTGAGAGTTTATCTGATCCAGTGGGGAAAGGGGTTTACATCAAAGTAATGCACGAGAGGAAACTCCTCAGCCCCGACTGACTGTGCCCCTGTACAACTGCCTCACCTTAATAACACATGGACCTGGCTGTATCAATGCATTTTCCTTTCTACCCCAGTACAATATACTTATTTAGCATGATAGCAGAAAAAAAATCAAAGTATTTTAAACAATAATGCTTGACATTGGGCTATCTTTCCTAATCCCAGGCAGCAATCACAGAGCCAGGCACTGTGCAGCCTGTAAAGCGTCTGCTCGGTGTGCTTGTCCTGCTCCTGTTCAACGGAGGATGGATAAAACCTCAAAATAATGATGCAGTGAGTAAAGGATTGGATTCGGGAGATGAGGACAGTGCTGCAGAATCAGGAATGGGAGCACACATCTAGAACCTCTCTGAGCACCAGAGAAGTTTGTGCTGCCCTTACTTTGTGCACACCAATCTACTTTGTCCCAGTGATTATTTAGATTCCATCAGACTCTGAGTGATGTTAATCTTGCTTTGCACCTTTCCTGCATCCTTGCTGCAGAAGAGGTTTTAAAGGAAGCAAATACATCAGTTACACAAAGGGAAATTATTGCAGACAGTGACTTAAGCTCCATTTGCCTCACACTTCTTATTTCTTCCTTCTCCAAGAAGTTAACCAAGAGGTTTAGTTAATTGTTGTAGGTCAAGTCTTTCAGCCAGCCTGGAGCATGTGCAGCTGCCTGGTGCTGTCCTTCTCTGTCCCTGGGATGGTCCCAGTTACTCATGGACTTGAAGGCATGAAGGGTGCAGTCACTGCCTCCACCCCAGTCGAAACCTCTTTGTGCATTGAAATAATAAACTCATGTTCCTGATTGCCACTGTGTTTATTGTGTGAGCTGCTGCCCCCAGCCTCATTCACTAACTGATATCAGGCACTTTGGGCTCCCTGGGGAATTTTTTAGATTTCTGTTTTGGCGTGATTTTTTTTTTTTTTTTGCAAGCACAATTTTCACTTTTGCAAGGTGAACACTTGTCCCCAGCACGATTATCACAGCGGTGAAGGGCAGAGCCCTGCTTTGTGCCAGACTCCCTGGCTGCTCTCGAGAGCCTCTGCACATCCCTCCTTGCTGGAGAGCTTTCATGGTGCTCTTGATGTGGGGATGTTTATCTTTGCTCAGTTCTTACCCATTGGTGCATCTCTCAGCTAAAGTGCTTTTCCTCAGATTGTGAAACCACTGTAGTCCTGTCTTTGTTAAGAAGATAAGCTACAGCAGGAAAGCAGCAGCAGAAGCGAGAAAAAAATTCCTCTAGTGTGTTATATCTTTTTCTCCCAAGGAATATCACACAACTTGGACAGCTACTGTAATGCTAATAGACAAATCAAAACTCCGAGGAGCGAAATAGAAACATCCAACCATATTAAATAAGAGGGGTTTGTGTGTGTTTGAAAGCTCACAAAAAAATCTAGATATTAAATTGATGTCCTGGCACTTGTGCAGTGTAATGGGCAGATTCAATTAAAAGAAGAAAATATGTCCAGCCTGTAGTGTGGACTAAGCAGCAATAAAAAAGCAAATCAATTTTTCAGGAGTTTCAAAGCCTGGTGCAGATTTCCAGAAGGCAGAAGCCAAAAATATATTTATTAAAAAAGACCCCAGGGGCTCAACAGTGTCATTTTAACACAACTACTGCACCTTCAATATGATGAACTGTCACGAAATTTTGAGAAATACTTTGTAAATAATCCATTTATATGTATAGATATAGCATGTTCTATATGTATAAATAAATGCATATGCTTCTGTTGCATATATACAATGTCATTGATTATTTGACAGAGAAAACTGCAAAAAAACCCCACAAATCGAGTTCAGTTATAGTCATTTGTGTTCCCAGTGTAAGAGCAGTGTGGGGTTTTCTATGTAGCATAAATTAGGGATCTGGGTATCTTTACATACATGTGTAAGCGTGAGTGCATATATATGTGTCTGTAGGAAGATGAATGTGTGCACACACTTACATTTAGATACATGTGTTGATGGCCTATTTGCAGAATATTCCAGATGTAACTATACCAAAATTCCTGGTTTGGGGTTCTTGGACTGAAATCAGAGTTTATCCAGCCAGCCCAGCACAGAACCAAGGATGGCAGCTCGCAGTTCCACACTTCCCTCCAGCTGTACACAGCAGCCTTTAGAAATCAATGCATGGGGGAGTCCCAACCTCCCTTTTACATTTTAATCCTATCCAAGGCACAGTTATGATCCCACTGAAAACAACTGCAGAACTCCTGGGTGAATAGAAGAAGGGTTTCCACCACAAAAAATGATTTTAAGGGATCCATTTGAGCTTTTGGTTGCTCTTTGGCTGGATGAAATCTAGAAATAAAGAACAGCAAATCCTGCTGCCAGCCATGGTCTCAGCTTGCTTTGAGGCCAGGTTGGATGAGGCTTTAAGCAACCTGGTCTAGTGGAAGGTACCCCTGCCCAAGGCAGGAGGGTTGGAATGAGATGAGCTTCAACCTTTCCAACCCAAACCTATTCCATGATTCTGGTTAATCCCTGCCAATTTCTGCATGGTCATCTGTCTGTCGGTTCAACAGGGAGCCTCTGACATTTGCATGAGGGATTTTTGCTGTCTCTTTTCTTCCTCCCTTTGTTTTTTTGCCACCGTTGCTGATAAAAACAGGTGCTCGTAAAATGTTTCGCTGTGCACAGGCAGCAAACCGAGAAAAAATAATTTTCTCTTGTTACACTGAGCCACAGATTTATTTCCCTGAAGAAACCCAAGTGTGACTGCAAAGGTAAAACACAAATAAAAAAAAAAAAAAAAAGAGAGAGGAGTAAGCAGCATGGTGGTGATGATTAAGGTGCCCTTCCAAGAAATAAATAAATAAGCCCAAGCTCCCAGCACTGTGCTGCACCCGGGGTCATTCCACAGCTCTCTCCCTGTAATCAGGATGGGGAAGAGCCCAGCACAGGCAGGACCTCCCATCTCAAACCCCCAGCGCTAGAGACAATATTCACCCAGCTGGCAGCATGGATGTGGTTTTTATTTAAAACACAGATGAACATGCACACAGAGGGAAAGAAACCCTGCAAAGCCAAATTTTCTTCCAAACCTATTTACATTTGGCAGTACTCAAGATCACCTTGAACCATCTTTGCTGTTTCCTTTCCTTTTCCCTTTGAAGTTGCAAGTACTACATAAGCCCTTAAAAAAAAAAAAAAAAAAAAAGAGAGAGAGAGAAAAAGGGAAAGGGAAAAAAAACAGAAGTGTATAAAGACACCATTTGTGACATGCATTTTTTAATAATGACATTTTAAAAGGTTGAAATGTTGTGGCGCCTTCTGCAAAGTTATGTCATTTAAACAAGATAACATGACATTTTACCACTAAAGACAAGACCCTCTTTTTCACTCCTGCCTTTGAACAGTTTATCATTTTGCAATAATATCCTTTAGCTATGTAGCTCTCTGTTCTTTTTCAAATGGAGGACATCTCTTCTAATTGTGCTTATGATAAAAATTAGCATTGGGGTTTTCTTTCTAAGAGCATTGTGCCTATCCTAAATATTTTTTCTCCTATACGGGATTCAAGAAGAAATCATAATTAATTCGTCTTTCAGTGAAAAAGCAAAGCTATTTTTAAATTGCATGCCTTGTTGAATTAGCAAAGTGTTAGACAATTAACAGTCTTTCTTTTTATTTTTATGTTCTTTAAAATGCAGATTCAGTTTAATACTGTTTTCCCTTTCGTTCTTTTTGTGTGTCCTAATTGTTAGCTAAGTAGTGTCAGGACTGCGTGTTATCGGCCAAGGCAGGTGTCAGGTTTAATATTATTAAAGATGCAATTACTCTTTTCTCAAGCACAGCTTGTCAGTTTAGCTCATCGATGTATATATCAATACATTTATAAATGAAAAAAAAAAATATCTCTGTTTCCCATCCGTAATTATCTCCTTGGTATTTTGCCCATTATTTTGGAAATGCCTCTCTAACCTCAGCGCACAGGAGTCCTGGGAACGTGATGAGCTGTGACAGTCTGAACGAGCTGCACGATCACATTCCTCAGCTTGGAATCACAGAATCATTTCTGTTGGAAAAGACCCTTCAGATCATCCCAAACACACGGGCTGTGAGACTCCGAGGATGCGCCGTCTCCCGGGGCTGCCGCTTTGAGCACCCGTGAAAGGTTGGGGGAGAAAAAACTGTAACTGAGGAGTTGACTGATTTCTTGACATTGGGCCTGCGTCACAGAAGGGTTCTGGGGAAGTTGTAAGGAAAAATGTTGGTTTATGCTGCCAACACCCATAAAGGAGATGAGAACGCAGGGCTGGGAGTTCATGTGCTGCCAAGCAGAGCTCCAAGTATCTGCTCTGGAAGCATCGCGGGGGAATCCTCCGAGTTACGTGGAGCCAATGGCTGAACTCCTCCTCCTCTGTCCTCAGAAAGCTGATGGGTTCAAAATGCCATTGTGCCCAGCTGCAGATTTTGGATTTGGGGTTTTTCTTCACTCGCATTGCGAGTACTGTCCCAGAGAATGTGCTGTATGGATGTTTAGTCACTAAAAATCCAATTCAACGTTGATCAAAACTGCCCACTCAATAGGGCTTGAATTCATAAATCATTTTAACTAGCAAAGGTGGAAACATTGAAATAGGATTTCTTGTTAGAAATTTCCTAAATTTTACACTCAGATTTCAAACTCATGTTTTCTTTTCAGCTCTGGATAAATCTTGTTTTAGAGAAAGGTTTGGGAGTCGGACGTTTTGTTTTGGACAGAACATGCTCTGACCCAAAATTAAGTAGAGATGCACACAGCCCTGCAATTTGGCCACCGTTCAAAAAATCAATTGTTCTCAAAGCTTACACTGTGCCCCTTGAGGGAAATTGTTTTCAGACCAGTCCTGGTCAGATGAACCATGTCCTGAAGGGTATATAAGCCCTGAGTTTAACAGAACAGTTTAACAGATCGAGTTATGGTTTATTCACACCTCTTCATCCAGCATCAGCACACCAAAGGTATTTCCACTCTGACACTTTCCTATCCTATTAGTGTACACCCCTCTCTTTTTCAAGATGAGTGCCCAGAATACCCACAGCCCATATATGTTACCCTCCACACTTGCATCTTGCAGACTGCTCATTTCATCATGAGGATGGTGCTCATTGCCGGGTCAGCTTCCATTTACTCTGGAAATTTGCAGATATTCTTTGCTGCAGGACCTAATCTGCAGCCAAAGAGCTCCTGAGCAAACCCAGATGAGAGTTCTCCAGTTTGGAAAAACATATAAAATGCAGGGGGCTATTTTCACAGAATCCCATAATGGTTTGAGCTGGAAAGGACCTAAGCCTCACCTCATTCCAACCCCCTGTCATGGGCAGGGACACCTTTGACTAGACCAGGTTGTTCAAAACCCTGTCCAGCACTTCTAGGCATGGGGGATTTATGGGAAATATGTGCTCCTTCACTGTTTTGTCTGAGAATGTCATGATCACAAGTATTTCCAGCAAAAGAAACTTTGAAAATAATTGGACAAAAATGTGAAAAAATGGCTTATGTCCCTCTCCTCCCCCAGCTCTTTCTGCTGTCTACTGATAAAATCCCAAAGGCAGAAGCCTCTCCCAGCATTCCATGTCAACCCCTCACCCTTGTGCCACGACAGGTGCCACAACTTCAGTGCCACCTCTGGGAATCGGCTCATCAGCTTGTGTTGCACATCAGCACATTGCTTGTGCCGGGAGCAGAGCCGGAACGGAGGGGCTCAGTTTTGGGATCATCCCTCGGTTGTTCCCAGGTATCCTTGCTTAATAGCAGTGCTCCCCTGCTCTGGAGGATCACACCTGCCCTCGTGAGTGCTTCCATGCTGCTCCCAGGCTGCTGGCAGGTCCATGGGTGTAGCTCTCTCCCGGAGAGGCTGCAGGAGCCTCTGGCTGCCGGCTCTGCATGGCTGGAGACTGACAACTAATGGTTAGTTTGCAAATAGCTGCATAAAAGATCAGAGGATAATGTGTGAGGGGTGGGGAAAGGAGGAAGGAAGGGGAATGACTGGCGGTGCTTAAAGAGAATTGTTCCCTGTTTCATTTTTATTCAGTTCGATTTTCATTCTCAGTTAAGAACAGGGTTCTTAACACAGAGTTTCACTCAGCTTTCATGGGGAGTCAGGATCTGGCAGAAAATGCGACTGTAATTAAAAGGGTCACATATTCATCTTAAACTTAACTTCTCCAAGCTTAATTTTCTTCTCAACCCAGGCTAAATTAGAAACAATTTCAAGCTCCTACAGGTACCATGGCCTGGCCACCTCACAGGTGGTCACATGTGGCCGCCTGCATTTGCAGGTGGCAGTGGGGGTTCTCCCACGGAAAAGACTGTGAAATGGGACTTCTGGAAGAGCAGGGGTTGTTTTGGGAAGACAGGGCAAGAGGAACTGTGTGTGTGGGCTGGTAACAGACTCTGTGCTCAGGAAGGGTAATGGGAAGGTTACCAAAGGGGGAATCTGCTGCCTGCAGACCCTCTGAGCTTCTGCACTGGGGGCCGAGAGCCTCAGCCCTGTGAGCGCTGCAAGGAGGAATGTGGAGGAGGAGGACGAGGCTCTGAGACGCTGGAAGATTTCCATTCTGTGGGAGCTACCTGGCTGCATCCTTTCCTTACCTTTGAAATTCGCCACCTGTGAATTTTAGCTCTGACATTTGCTGTCAGGAGGCCGTCGTGTTGCTGCTCTGCTGTAAGGCCCTCTGCGTTATATTGGCGATAGCATTTGATTGTCGCACTTTGATATCACTGAATAGGTAATCAGACCACTCTTTATTTTAGCCTGAGGATATGCCTTTGATTTGTAGAGGTTGGCCATTTCTTATCTGAGTTTGAAAATGGGATTATTTAAATGTGTATTGATGTTTTTCATGTGGTCTAACTGTGCAGTTCAACATGGTAATTCAACTCGTAGCTATACCAGATTGTTATCTAATCTGATAAGATATGAACAGCACAAAGCCGAGATGATGAAACAATCGGGATTGTTGACTCACTGGGGTCCTGCTAAATCCAGTCTGCTTTCATACTTAATTATCCTGTCAAGTTCCTCGAATCTTAGCTCCTCCAGCACTGCGATGGAGAACAGTGGTAGTGACACCACTTGGTGAATACATAAGTTGATCGAAATAATTTCAGCAGATACAATGGCTATTTATGCCTCAACTGTGATATGAAAAGCTACTGATTCAAACACCCTAGACTGCAAAATTGTCCCTCTTAGCATTTCTAGGTTCACTGAAGGCTGTTATTAAAGGCCTTTGGAAGTTAATGTTCTCGTAACATGAGCTGCTGCCTGACTGTCTCATACCAGAGGGGGAAAAGAGCAAGTGAAAATTAATCCTTCCTAATTTTCTCCCTAAACTGGTATTTACAAGCTCCCTACACCAGGCACTGTACCTGACCCTGAAAACTTTACTGGACATCTCCAGCCCATCCCTCCTGATGCTGCTTACATCATATTTTATTCCAATGGTGAATGCAACTTCTATTAAAAGATAATTAAGTTATATTAGTTGGATATAAAAGAGACATTTTAAAGGCTCCCTCCACTGCTTGAAAATAACTCATATTTTCACTTTTTTTCTTGATCGTCTATAGGAGTAATCATGAGAGTAAGAGTTGTGTTACAAGAGGTAATGGCAAAGGTAATGATGTCTACAGCAGATTAAACCAGGTATTTCAGGTATTCAAGAAAAGAAGCATTAAGGTTCAAGAAGAAGCAGTTGAAATATTTTAATGGTCTGAATTGAAATCATACTCCTGTAAGTTTTACAAGAGCCTTGTCTTTGCTGTAATTTGAGGTCAGCAGTTTGCTCTTGGTCAGTATTTAGCTCTAGAGCAATCTGGTTATGAAGGAGACTCACTGCTGCTGCTGATTTTAGTAGTCAGAGGAGAGAAAAAGGGCCCATAAGCACTCACAGAAATCCCAAAAATCAAAATACCACCGTGTCAAGCCTCTTCTGCTGATTAACTCACTGGCAGGTTCACCTGTGGATGTATCTGGAGCAATCATTAAGAGCTTTGTCACGGTGCAGAGCAGCCAGTCAAGCATTCTCGTATTTAAAATCGACACTAAAAAATATCCAGATATCGAAAGACGCTGCTTTATGTACCCAGTTTGTTTCAAAGGGAGAGCCACTGCTTTGGTTAAAAGCATTGTCAACTGCGAGGCTCAGTGATTTAGCTCCAAGCCATTAATGTCACCTTTGAGAGGCTGCACCAGGTAAAAATCCTGGAATTTCAGAGCCCTGAGCACCTTGCCATGAAGGGCAGCACCACCACACCTGCGGACTGTGGAAACTTCTGGCCACAAATGGTGCAGGAGCCTCAATCCACTAGACTTTCATGTTGGTCCCCTTGAAAATTGTAGCTATTAAGTTTAAATTAATTATGCTATTTTCTGTTGAAATTGCAGAGTGCTGTGTGGTAGAGCCTTGTCCAGCCCCAGTGCACAGGAAGCGAACGGAGGCCCTGCCTTTTAGAAAGGCTGTAATCAGCATGGAAAGGAAAGACCAACTATTGTTTGAAAATGTTACTGCTAAAGGTCTCCTTTGAGCTGTTGTCCCTAGGAAAGCCCATCTCTCTCATATAAACCAATGAACAAAAATGCTACTTTTCTGCTTTTATTCCTTCCCTGCTGTGGGGATCTGTGCCTTTTGGAGGCTCTCAGAGGTGGGTTTGAGCCTGCCCTCCTACTCAGACCCCTCCCTGCCTCCATCTGTACCATTTCTCCAGCTTTTCCATCCCGTGGATGTCACAATCCTTTCCCAAACTCTGCTGCTGACCATCTCCCTCCCACCTCTTCCTCAGTCCCGCTTCATCCACCCCCTGAGACACTCCACCAGCCAAAGATGTGGAGTAGAGCCAAGCCAGCCTCATGGGGAAAATAAATGGAGATTGATCAATAAAAAAATGAGGTGATGGGAAGATTCCGTGCCTGAGCACACACTGTGTGCCACCCCTGTGCTCGGGACTGTCACCACTGGTGTGACCCCAGCTTTATGTTTGTTCATCGAGCTGTAACTGCCTTCAACACCACAGACAGACTGACAGACAGACAGCAGAGCAGACTGGTGCTGCAGCTGCACGAGAGGGTGTTCTGTCCGTGTTGACTCCAGAGATTACAGCCTAAAAACCCCAGTCACATGCAGGTTTATGACAGGGTTTGGAGCTGGGTGAGCAAAGGTCTGTGAAGGGATGGGGTTAGGGTTGTGTTTTCCTCTGCTTGCCCTTATTCTCTGAGTTTCAGAGCCAGGGCTTGGGCAGGGCAGGACACAAGTCCATAAATGTCTTTTGATGTAGCAGAACTCTGTGAGCTCATCCCCCCCATCCCTCACACTCTCCAGCGTGCACAGGGATGCAGAGCATCCCACCTCAGGGTCCACACGGTGTTCGGGCTGAGCAAACCTCACTCATTTGGGAGAGAGTTGAGTATTTATTTCCTTTTCTGAAAATATAAACCCTCTCCTCATGGGATTCATCCTCGAGAGCTCCTTTGTGTGGTTGCGGCCTCCCGGAGCTGCTGTCACGTTTTCCCTGTGCGTGTGGGCCTGGTGCTGACCCTCATTCCCAGCCACACCTGGGCTTGCTGATGAGGTTCACAATGCCTTAAAATAGGTTAATTTGTAGGAAAGTGACAGAAATAAATTGCTGGCACTTTTGTGTGCTGATAAGTTTAACCTTTTTTTTCCCCCCCGAGCAGCTAAATTGCCAATCATCGGGAAACACACTGGAGTTCACCCATTACATAAAGGAAGCTGTTAGTCTCATTTAAAACAATATTGACCTTTTTCTTGTCCTTTCCATTTTGACTAAATTACAGGGTACATTTTTTGAAATGTGGCTTTTGTCTGACTGTAACCAAGTGACCCTGATTTTTCCTCCCTTTTTTTTTCTCACTTTCAGCTTTCAACCTTTCCTTTCTGCTTCTAACACAGTTCTTAGTTTAACCACTGAGATTTTTAAATTCAGAGGTATTAAAAAAGCAGACTTTGCATGATACATATATTTTCCAATTACAAAAAACTACACCTGGAAACTAAGAGAGCTGAGCTGGTGCACCCTGAAATGCCTGGTGTGGGAGTAGCAGGGAACATTATGAAAATCATTGCAAAGTGTGTCTGTTCTTCCAAATTCAGATCAGTGAGTGTGTGTGAGCTTTCTGTTTCACTCAAAATTAATTTCAGATGCAACATTACCAATAGATTGTCTTCTGGGAACAAAAACCTTTCTGCTAGCAATGAATTGGGTTTTTTCCCTTGTTTTTCTCTTTAAATCAGGCTATGAGCACGTGTGACTCGTTGTAAAAACCAACGTAACTCATTCTGAGAGGGTTTTTTTTCCTGCACAGAAATATTTTTCAGTTCATCTGGGGCTTTGGGCCGAGTCTCCCAGTGGCAGCTTCTGAGGACATCGGAGTGAATACCAGAATACAAGAGTGGAGCTCAAGTTGTTTTTCTTGTACCCAACTCCTCTGATAGCAGTGTGGCCTCACGGATATATTCCATTGTGTTTCCTTCATTATTTCCTGAAGAAATGCAAAGAGACAAAGGCTCCCTGATCTGACTTCCTTCCCAGACAGTGCCCACTGGCCACTTGACATCAACAGTATTTCCACAGACTGAGCTGAAGCCTCAGCTGGGGTAAATCCCTGTTATCTCCCTTGCAACAGAGGATCGAGGCTTGCTTCCATCAGCTGACGATCCAAACCATCCTTCTGAACATCCATGAATGCGCTTGTGGCATTTGTTCCTTATATTAATTTTTCCTACATAAAGCCTAAAAATATTCCCATGTACGTTCCGCTGGCTCTTGGCTCACACAGAAATGTGTCTTGTAATACCAAACCGAAATTAATGCAGGCATTTTTGTAATTCAGACGTTTGCTAGTTCTTTATATTATTTTTCTGAATCACTGAGATGTGAGTTTTTTCCCCAGTAGGTCCTATTTTAGTAGTTCCAGTGTTTGTTGCAGGAATCCTGACATGTAGGAAGTTTTAGGATTCCCTGGCAAGAGAAGCAATCATACTTCCATTAAACTTAGAATATACAGGCCTCCTGTGTGGAATATTTATCCCACAGGTTTGATGCCACAATACTGAGAGGCCAAAGAGAACACATCTTCCAGCTTTAACCCCATCTCTTCAATATTTGATTAATCTGAATCAGTGACATTGAAAATGGCTTGAAATATTTAATCGTCTAAGAGACATTCAGAGACTAAAGTGCCTTTGAAATCACCCTGCCAACAGAGAAAATAATTTCTTCAATTGCTTACTGGTACAATGTTCAACCCATCTGGGAAAATATTTGGGTTGCTTTGCTGGCATTTGATTGACTCTCCTGCCAACACCAAAATTTTAATGAGCTACAGAAGGACAAATTATTCCAACCACCATCTCTGTGTTTTGTGACGAGGCCTTGGGAGGAGAGGGAGATGCTTTGCACTCATTTGCAGGTGTGGCTGTGGCTGTGGTGCCTACGTGGGCTGCAGGCAAACAAGTTCCTGGGGTTAAGTAGAGAGTGCTCCTGCAGTGTGTCCCTGCCTCCGCCTCTCCTCCTCCTGGAGGAGCAGCCCAAACCCTCCTCCGAAGGACAGGAGCATTGCTTCTTCCCTTTGGGCTGTAGACCTGTCAAGATGCTCCCTTGCCAAAAGTTTGGGGATTTTATTTCATTCTAGCAATGCTGGTAGAGCGATTTCTTATCTTTTGGTTCTCCTTTAGAGCACAGGATTCAAAGATGCCTTGAGAAGCACACGATGCACTGATATGTGCACTGGACTTGCAGGGAATAAAATCACCCTGCCTGCTGTACACAGCCCTGAGACTGGTTTTACTCTGCATTCGTATGTGCCTCCGTGTAAAATTGCCCCACACAATTATCCAATCTCATGGCAACTATTCAGTTTGCAAAGCAAAAATAATCATGTGATTACCCTGCAATTAGCTGATAGTTACTAATCAATTACATCTGCAGAGTTTGCCTTCCACTGAGGAGCTTTGTGGTGGTGGTTTATGGGTGAGACTCGGTGCCTGCCCCGAGCACTTTGCAGACCTCCAGCCTTGGTTTGCTCCATGGCTGAGCAGGTGCTGGGGCTGGAGGGAGGAAAATGGGACTAAACTCTCTGGGTTTAGTGGCAGGAGCCAGACACCACAGTGACGGCAGGGTCTGGGTAGGGTGGGCACCATGTCATTAACACTGAAAAGGTTGGCTGGAAAAATGTCTTTGAATGAAGCCTGAGTAAAGAAAGCAAATGCATTCCCAAAACCTTTGGATATTCCTGTCATCACTTGTCTTCTCCAAGCTTAGCACAGCCAGGGCTGCTTCATTCACTTCATCACCCCGTAGTAAAAACAAGCACAGCAAGGTGTAGTCCACAGGTATTTACTTCCCTTGATATTCCTGGAGGGATGAGCAGTACAGTCTACACATGGGCAAAAAGGAAATTTTCATATGTCCATTGACAGTGCAGGTTTGCTCTCCCAGCATGTGGCTGGAAGCAAGGGATTGGGATACCTGTCACCTTCCCACCCAGCAACACTGCCCAGGACTGGAATACTTGCAATTGGTGAGAAAAGAGGATTAGCACATACCTTTGAATGGCCCCAAAAATCTGTCCTTCATCTCTGGGCATGTGCCCACACAAACTCTCCCAGAACATCCATGGCTGAAGCTGAAATATTCATTCAGTTCATGGAATAAGGGATGATTTTGCAATATAAGGAGCAGTGCTGGGAAAACTGAAGGGGGACGTGAAGCTACTGGCAGGTTTGAAGAACAGTTTGATAAATATTTCTGCTGTGAAAGAAGGAAGGAGGACATGACAAGAATAGAGATGTGTCCATGAGAAGTTAGACAGGAGTTTAAGGGGAGGGATGAAAATCTTGAGCTTGATGCTGCTGGGGAGAAGCTTATTTTGGAGAGAGAAGGAGAGAAAGAGTAAAAATACTGTGAAAGAGGGAGAGGGATAAACCCTGAGGCTATAAATCAGGAAGAGCCATGCTTGAGGGAGCAAGGGGAGGGAGGCTTAAGGCACTTTGGGCAGAAAGATGTGTAGTCAGGTGCAGAAACATGTCACCTGCCCAGCCAGTCGTGAAGCCTGGCACGACTGCACTGTGGTCCCACTGCCCTGATCCTGGGTGGCTGCTGCCAACTCCAAGGACCCCTGTCCAGCTGGGACAAGCCAGGAAGTGGGGCTGGATGCATGCACACCTGCACAGCGAGGGTGGAATCCATCCTCCTCACCAGTGCCGTTCTCCCTCCCTCTCCATCACCCCAACCTCCTTTTAAGAACGATCCCGACAACACCATTAAAATGTCTTGCGTCGATTGCAGATTCATTGTTCTCTAAAAGCTAATCCAGGCTCGGGTAAACACAATGGCCCCTTTTCCCCCAGCCTGACGTTTCATTTACACAAGAGCCCGAGCCGCCGCACCGGCGCAGCCGTCAAGCATTGATTGTGCTATTCAGCAGGATGGCTCAATAATTACAGCCCCGGATCTCCAAACCCCACCAAAGAGCAGGCTTACCACCGCTAGCCTTTGTTGCTAATTGTCCTTCAGGATACTTGAGATGAATTACTGTGGCTTACATTTTCCTGGTTTTCCTTTCCTTTTCTATTGGGTTAATATAAAGAGAAATCTTTCCACTTAGCAGAGCTGGACGGATCAGACAAGTGTAGCACTGACTGTTGACAGCACTTCATAAGAAAACCCTCTGACTGCAAACTGTCTCGTTGATATGTTCAGCTTGACACATGGGATTGATTTTTGATTGTTTTACAAAGCTGTCCTGCGCATGTTTTCATTATCAATCCTGGGCAGTTTTCATACCAACACTTGGAAAATCTTAGAGCTATTAATATAACTTGACATCATCTATCCTGAATCTAATTCTAACAAGTAACCCAACAAATCAAGCCTCTTTGACCCAAGCTCTCCAAAACAGACTGCAGCCCTGATGATTCCTTTAGTTTGTTTTGTTTGGGGGTGCGTGACACAGCAGCAACATTATTTCAGTTCAAAGATTTTAATCCTGCTTGTTGCAAAGACAGAATTAGAGCTGAAAGTTTTACATTCAAGGCAGGCAAATGCAATCAGCACTGAATCCATGCTTATTCCCAGCAACTTCACCGGGGACTGGATCCGCTCCCATGCAGGCTGCTGGACTGCATCTCAGGAGGTGATGGCACGCCCAGGGAAAGGACACGGTTAAACATTCCCCACACACATGGATTGGTGCATGTCCTTCATTTATTACCTCTGGGGTCCCTATCCATCCCTTCCCCATGTCCCCAGGCTCTGATCCACCCTTCCCCTTTCTCTTTCCCATCTTTCTCTGACTATGCTACTTCCTCTCGAGCCTCCCCAGTCCTCCAGAAACCCCAGAATGGAGCTGGGATGTTTCTTTCTCTTTCCCATACTGTCACTGCACGCCTGCTTGATGGGAGTCTTTGCACAGCAGTAGCCTGAAGCCGATCTGAACTACCTCAGAAATTTGGGAAGAACTTCCCTCCCTCCTAGAACAGACAGAAGCCATGGGTTATGTTGGAGTACTGTGACACTGGGGGTAGCAGGCCCACATGGGCCATAAGCTCCTTCTGCCAGTCCTGTTTAGCAGCTAGCCTTTGGGTAAAAACCTGCCTGCGCTGCCTTTGCCTTTTTTTAAATGCTGTATGTAAAAAGGAGGAATGAAACTGTCTAAGCTGGGTTTTAGAAGCAGGAGGCCCACAGTCCATATGCAAAACTGCTGCTGGTTTTTCTCCCATGTCCGCGTTATCCGTGTGCGCAGCCAGCGGGGATCACCCGCTCGGGAGCCCAGCAGCACTCGCTGAGCAGGCAGCCTGGATTTCACAAGATGGTTCTTTTCTTTCTTCAGACACAGGGGGGAAAAATCATTTTCCGTCACTACCCCCTCCCCTTCTTTTCTCCAGTAAATGAGCATTTGCTATTCCTCGGTGCTGCGCATCATTTTTCTGAGCCTGCAGTGCGATTACCTCAGTTGCCATCAGCTGGGCAGGGGCTGGGAATTTCCACTCCTGCACAAATGCCCATTTGGTTTTCTTTCTATAAAAAAAGCAAGGCCCTAAATAGTGTGTAAGCACTTTCCCGTGGCTGTGCACCCTCTTCATAACCCTTCCACTCGAACAAAGTGATTGTCTGAACTGAAATCGTTTCACTGAGATGATTAAATTAGTTCCTACATGCCGGAGAAGTACAGAGGTCTTGACATTTATATTTGGGTATTAGAGTCTGACATTCAAATGTATTCCTGTTTGAAAACAGTGTAATTTAAAAAGCAGCATAAAATCCATTAATATAATAGGGAGAGATGGCGATGCTTTAATTTGTGTGGGGCTGTGCAAAATGATCATTTCCAGGGGCTGCAGCAAGGGCAACGCTGTGCTGGCTGGGCTGGTGCAGGCTGGGGGGATGTGCTCCCCCTGAGCCCCCCAGACACACCAACACCCCAAATATTACACCCATGGAATTCAGGAGAAAATCAGCCATGGGCTGACATGTCTCTAACCACAATGGGTTTGTTTTGACAGGATACAATCCGCTATTTCTTACTGCAGCTTGAAGCACACCTGTGGCTGGGATGTCAAACCAACAATGGGTTACATCTCCAGAAAGACAAAATAAACAATTAATCCAGCCCTCAGGGATCCCAGCAAGTGAAAAGTGACAACACCTATGCAGGCAGCTTGTCCCAAATTCACCCACCACCCCTATAAAGAGAATCTGACCCGGCATTAGGTTCTGTATTATGTGAGGTGGATGCTTAGCCTGTGAGTTGCCATTATTTAGGAACCAAAATTACATGTTTTTTTAAGTTTTTGGCCCAATACTACCCTTGTTTAACAAGTTTATTAAAGAATTCAAATCCCAGTGTTTTATCATGTCTTGGATACCCAAGCAGAGTCTCTTTTGCCTGGAATAAGAGTTTTTACCACAAGCAGCATTGCCACTTCTCAATGCTATTTAGAATGAGTGAATGCAAATGACATTATTCAATTTGCAGAAGCTCTTTCATTCATGAGGTGACATTAACATCTGGTACCTAAAGGAAACATTCTTCACCAACTAAAATAAAGAAAGTCTGACTGATAAACTCCTGAGAGCAAATTCCCCACTATGCCAGCAGCAAAGCAGCCCAGCGGTTTCACCCCTTTTCATCAAAACAAAACCCTCTGTTGGGATAATTGTGTTTTTCCCAGGATGTTCTTCAAATATGGAGTGGGGGGGAAAGAACTTAAAGGTCTGAGCTGGAGCACCTGAGTGCAGAAATGAGCGTGGCTGCGTTTTTCTGTCATGTGCCTGCACATATTTATTATTCTCATCTGCAGTATTGATGACCACGGACTGATCTCGCTGCACATGCGTCTTCCTGCCCTTCCCCTGACTTGCGCAGCTGAAAAAAGCTGGGATTTTTTTATTGCTGTTTTCTCTTTCAGCAATGAGCAAAATGCCCCATGTTAATGCCAGTTCTTTTTCCCAAGTGAAAAAGGAAAAAGAATGAAAATAATAAAAGCAGGAATAGGAATCGGGGCAGGACACTGCCATCAACAGCGACCAGGGCTGGGGGACATTGTTCTGGCTGCTGGGGGCAAGTCAGGAGAGGGGAATATTTCCTGAATCCAGGCTTTTATCATGCAGGGGCACCCTTATTTTAAAGCAACAGGATAAAACAGCGTTCAGGATCAAGATCAGGCGTCAATAAAATAGTGAAAATTGCTCGCACAGCTCGGATGGCAGGTAACTCTATTTGGGAAAAACAGCTCCTCATTAATGGGTAAAAAATGAGCACAATTAGTGTGAATATATATTTGTATACATGGGTGCATGTACATATACATAATACACCCTTATTTATTATGCACACGCTGGGTTGTGTGTGTGAGTGTGTGTGTGTATGATAAGAATAATGAGATATAACAAAAATGAGGGGACAATTATTCTGATCTTTTGTAACCCAACTCAGCTGGGTTGGCTCAAAATTATCATTTTGAGCAGTCTGAAAACAGAAAACTAAGTATAGGAGATGATAGGGAGGCGTATTTTAAAAAAGAATTAAAGAATAAAATGCACAGAGACAGAATGCCATGTTTTGTTATGTCATTCCCTGCCTGCCTTTCTTCGTGAGAGAGATTTCAAATTAAATTCAAAGACTCTACTTTTAAATAAACAATGAAAATTGAAAATAAGCTTCCTTGTTAAAATATATTTCTGTATTTTCATTTCCCCTCTCTTTTTTTTTTTAAAGTAATGCAGTACTGTGAAACGATACCAAAAAAAGAGAAAATAAATAAATAAAAGGAGGGCATTAGGTATTAGGATTCCAAACGGGATAGTACATCTTTAATGATACATATGATAATTAAAGAATACAATAAACACAATTAGCATATGTTTTAAACAGTTTATTAGTGAAGCTTACCATAAAATCAGAATATATAGAGCTCCAGGGTTTGTTGGGATAACAGCTTCTAATCCTTAGAGTCATAAAATCCCTGGCTTGGAAGAAATGGGCATCTTTAAAATGATTGAATCAGCAGGCCTCGAGTGAAAACACACAAATTAGCAAACTCCAGCAGTTGGGCACCGCGCGAGGCTGCGACGCACGGAGGTGAAGTCACCGCTGCCACTGCCCCGGCAGCTCTGATGGAGCTCAGCGGGGATGCGGTGCTGCGGTGGACATCGAGGAGATAATGACTTTAACTCCTTCCAGACCAGGGATATCCAAAAAAAAAA
>VXAD01011617.1:836665-917670 GCA_013399195.1 Dicrurus megarhynchus | reverse complement strand
AAAAAAAAAAAAAAAAAATATAATAATAAACATGAAGAAATTCGGCTTTATTTTGCAAGTAGTCATCACGGGGAGAAAGGGATGCCTGAAAAAGTGATGGGTATAAAGGAGATCACGGGCTCACAAGGCACAGAGGGGTGCTGGGTTTGGGCTGCTCTCCCTCCCTCCTTCCCTCCCTCCTTCCCAGCTCTCAGCGTTCCTGCCGGGCAGAGCACAGGGTGACAACGGGGGCACAGGGTGGGTGGCCCCCACCCAAGGGGTGCGGGAGAGCTGGGACCCAGGAGACTCACTGCAGGAATTGCTGGGAGTTTAAAAGTTGAGTAATTCTCTTCCCCCAGTGCGGACAGGGCTCTGGTCACTCTCACAGAGCAGACACAACACTCTCGGCAGCAGCACTTTGTATCTCCTGCTCTCGCCTTTTTTTCCATTCCAATGTCCATATTCCCCCTTTATCGCTTCTTTTCTTTCCTTCTGACTTCAGTTGGGATTTTTTTTTTCTGCTAATAATTAACATATAAGCTCTTTGCATTCATCTCCCTACCGTAGAGATAATTTCTTCCCTCTTTTGTTATTTGTTTGTTTGTTTGGAGGGGGCGAGGATGAGTTTAATCCTGCAGTTGGGAAATTTCAGGTTTCTTTTGAGCAGCAGGGAAGGCTTTGGATGAGAGTCAGTGTGGGCTGAAAGGAATGAAGCTCTGCAGAATTTGTTTTTTGAAGGGAAGGGGCAAATTGTCAACTTTATAATGACTCCTCATCAGTTGTGATGACTTCCCAGCTCTGCAGCAAGGGAGAATAGCAGTCAAGCAATGTTTGAACACATTCTTATGGGGAAATTGGGGTGTTTGGATCCTGAAATTAGATCTGAAGGCAGCCAAACATCTCCATAAAAATGGGAGTTTCACTCAAATGAAGGCATTTCACATTTGCTCATCTCCTGGTCTTATCTGAACTGGCTTTTCCTGCTGCATGGCAGAACTGGTGGGCACGGTGCTGCTCTGCATCAGAGAGCTGCCTGCTAATTTGGGTGGGAATGCTGAAAACCCATGGCATGCATGGGGACAGCACATTGCTTCATGTTTATCCCATGCTTGGGATTTATGCTGATATTATTTTCCATAACTTCTGCCTGGACCTCAAGCCCCGGAGGTGGAAGCAGTTTGTAGTAACAATGCCAGTGCACAGCCTAAGCCATGTTTTACCCCATAGATATTTGTTTATTTTTTGCCTCATATTAATCTAAAGACAAAAGCAACAAGCTGGAGGAGAAATGAAGGTCCAAAAAGATGAAGTGACTTCGCCAAGGTCAAACAGCAGGACGGTGGTGAAGGCAGGAATATAAACATGAATTATATTGTCACTCTGCTAGAGAAAAAGGTTGAAATGCAGCTCATTTTTTTCCTGTAGTTTAGACCCATCTCTATTCAGCTGGCCAAGGTCCAGGGAAACAAATATGAAAAATAGGATTCTCTGTCTACTCTGGGGAAAGACACGAAGGTAAACTGAAGTGTGTCATGGGTTGACTCCACAGCACTGGAGTTTAAGCAAACCAAGGGCTGAGTCAGGGTCTGTTTAACTGGTTTTTCTATTGACTTCATTGGTTTTGAGTTACATTGAAAGGAATAAAGAAATTTGGCCCAGGGACTGGGAGGGAGGGGAGGGAATGCAGCAGCACCCGTTTGTTGTTGTGGTGTTTCCCCACTGCCATTCCTGCACTGATCCTTCGCTGGCAGTGCTCGACAGACACCAGATTCAGCGCAGTGACAGGGGGTCCAATCCCAACACCTGAGTTTTAGCTCCATCTCCAGGTTCCAGCAGAGGAATTCAGCATCCAGGGGAGCATTCACAGCAGACTGACAGGGAAGAGCAGAGCAAAAACCACTTGGGATTCCACTCAGCCTGTAAAACCCTCACCCAGGGCATGCCCTGACCCGGAGGAAGGTTGTGCAGACCTCCAGCCCTGCCTCCTGATCCTTCTGGGGAGGAGTTCATCACCTGGGAGGCGTAAGGATTTGTGCAAGGCCCTGATCATGGACTGTAAAACTCCTGGCACACGAGTGTTCCATGATTTGTGTGCCAGACGTGACGGGACTGGAGCTGGTGGCACTGGAGGGACCTGACTCTGCTCCCTTGGGCCACTTGCCCACCCCTGAGCTGGGTACTGGGGCACTGGGGTAACACTGCAACACTCAGCTCCAGAACATCCTCCAGAAACGGGCAGGAAGAATGAATCTGGATCAGAATCAGAAATAGAATTTAGTGTTGGCTGCCGCTCTCTGCGCTTGCCATTATAGAGAAAGCCACGGCATTTTGTAAACCTTGAGAATCCAAGGAAAATATTTTAAATAACGATGTGTGCACTGTTCTCTTTACAGTTCACTGTTCTGCTTCACTGTTCTCCAGGTGTAAGCATTAACCCACTTTATTTTTCTTAACCACTTGGCACAAGCATTTTTGCATTTTGAATATAAGGTCAATTTAGCATATGCAGAATATTTTCCTGCTCACTTTCCATTAGCATTTTATATTTATTAGTGAGAAACTCAGAAATAGTGGCTACTGAATTCAGCTAAAAACCAATTCTACACTGAATATTTAACTAAGACATGACTTTAAACTGTGTTAGTTATTTTTATAGGTATTCTAAAAATAATGCCATAGGGTTTATTACCTAACCCATATCACACAGAATTTGACATTTGGATGTTGAGGGCTCATATGTATGTTAAAACAGTGAGAAAATATGCACAGAAAAATTTCAAGGCGTCTGTAAAATAAAAATAAAACCCCCAGAAATTTATTATGTGCCCTAACTACACTGCAAATTGAAAAACTGACAGTGGTGGGCAGCCTGTACACCAACCTTTATCAGCTCGGATCCTCTGCACAGGCTCTCAGGATGCTCCATCACAGATTAATGTCTCTCAGCAAAGAACGTGCTACAAAAAAACAAGGCGTGCAGCTGATAAAATTAATGAAACAAATCATTGTTGTAAAGCATTTGGTGAGGTGTGAATTTGAAAACTAGTTTCCCAATATTTGTAAAATAAACAGAAATTAATATCCATTAATAGTATCATAATGATCTTAACTGAGAATGTTGAACTCTTGCTTGTTTTGTTCTTTTCAACTGCAGCATCTCGCTGCAACTGTTTTGTGGCTGGGGAATAATCTGCTTGTGTATTCTGTAATGACACAAGAAATAAAACGCAATAGGAGGAATAAAATCTGAATTCCCTTCTCAGCAAAGAGTAATTCCACAATCCATATATTTTTGGTGGCTTTCCTATATAAGGTGCAGAGCTTTATTTTCTAGACCCATTTTCAGTGCTACCTCAAGTCGGGCTCACAGGAGGAAACAATTCTGCTTCATACAAAAAAACTTGTCCCCAAATCTTAAAATGACACTGAGTGATGCTAAATTTCCTAAAGCCTTGGAGGGTGATGCAGCTGCCATAGTGGCCTCCCCATGGGACAGTCCCTTCTCATGGCCTTTCCCACCAAGGATGATGTGCTTCAGATCTCCATATCTCTGTGCGGAGCTGCCTTTCAGACCAACTAAAATGTGAAAAATACAACATTTTCCATGAGAAATGGCTTATTTGTAGTTCTGCAGATACCACAGTAGCTTACTGGTGAAAGAAGGCACTGTGTGGACTGAAGTTAAAATACCAATACCTCACAAAGTGAAGCCATGGAAAGAAAAAATGGGAATTTATTCTCTTAATCGGAAGAGCAATATGGCATAGGTTCACATCCTGGTAGTTTTTACATTGTCATTTACCAAATGCAAACAATGTGGTGCCAGATGGTGCCAATGGGTGAAGGGACAAGGGGGTTCAGACACCCAGGAGCCAGGACAGGCCCAACCCACCCTTTCCTCAGTGCCAGTATCTGAGAGCAGCAGCTTTACCACCAGGAAGCCTCAGCAGTGAGATGGGAGAGTTTTAGCTTTGGCTTCCATGCTCTCCTTTGCAGTTTGCTGGGTCCCACGTTAGTGTTTGCACGCCTGCCCACACAGGGAGGGAACATATGTTTTGGATGGGATCCTCTCTTTGAAAATGTGTTTTTGAAGCAAAAACAAATGTTCAACATTCTCTTAGCAAGTATCTCCTTTTAAAAGCCTTTCCTCATGTATCTCATGCAGGCATGAGTTAGTGTCTGTCCACCACATCACCATTAATGGTTGTGCAAAGTGTCCATCAGGTCCACTCCGGAGGGACTGGAATTTATGGGGATAACTGACTTTTCACCCCATTGGCTCAGCAACCTCATTAATTTGGCCTCCATCAAAATATTTCATCCAACCTGAAAAAAAAACCCAACATGTTTTACCTCAATATTTCTCAACCACTTCTATTACTGCTACCAAGATTTTAGACGTGATTTTGAGATAAAAACCCTCTGAAACATTTCGTTTTGGAAGTGTGGAAGCAAAACTTTTTTTAGCCCCTTTTCCAGCCTGCCACGTTGCCATATTTACCACGGTGCTAACAGTTGTCAGAGATTATCTGGCTGAGTCACAGCTTTTATGGGCTCCACTCTGGTCCTAGAGACGCGAAGCAGCTCCTCTGCAGCCCAAGGTTTATGTTGGCACAAGCAAGATCAGAATTCGCCCTTCTGTTTACCATTTAGCTGAATCACCCCATCACAGACCAACTGTCATCTGTCACTCCATACTTTTAATGGTACATTGCACTGATGTTGTCTATTTTTTCCCCTTCCCAGCAGCCCTGTCACTCTGGTATGTGCTAATCTCTTCTTCCAGGCTTCTGGTGGATCTCTTAATGACGGTGCCACTGCAATTCAGGGTTTTTTTTTTTTAATAAAAAGGACCAGAGAGAATTTGGGGAGCTACAGGCAGAATCAGATTTGCCCTGTAACTCAGGCTGCAGAGTAACCAGAAATTGGGCTTTTGGAAGTGCCTCCCAGGATGTGCTTTATCCATCCAGTCCCAGGCATGGCACTGTCTGGGGAGCAGATGAGGTACCCCCCCTCCACAACCAGAGCGGGGTTGCAGCTCTCCGACGAAGTTCATCGCAGAGAATTAATTAATTTTAAAATTGCAATCTCTTCCTCACGCCAGGGCCTTGCTGCAGCTCTGTGTTCCTACAGCCAATGGACCAGAAATCTTTCCCAATGCTTGGTTTCCTTGGGGCCCCGGTGGTGACAGAGCCCGGCTGCTGATTAACCCGGGCGGTGACAAGGGATGCGTGTGGCCCCGGCAGGAGCCTCGCACAGTCTCGCACCCACACGGGGAGGTGCAGCATGAATCACGCACCCTTTCGGCGTTGTGACAAACAAAACAAGGAGAGAAATGCCTTGCAAAAGGCGGTTTGGCTGTGGGAGGAACTGCCCACCCCGGGCAATAAGAAATATTTCAATGTGTTGAGGTTATTCCCTGCCTTCCCCGGAGGTGGGGGTGGGTGTGGAGGGGATTAAAGCTACGATAATCTTCAGTGAGTTTTCCATTTGTATAGGGTTAGGTTGGTCAGCCAATAATTTTAGCCTGTTGTTATTATTATTTTTGCAAACACCTAGAAAAAGATTCTGAGGCTTTCTCGTGGCCTTTCCAAAATTACCCATATGTATGCAAAACAAGCAGTAACACCGAGCAGTGAATTTGGAGTGAAGTAGCACTTATACACTGCAGGCAGTGCCCGTGAGTGTGAACCCTTTTGGGGGTCCCTACATTTTTGTGTTGGCAAAGATTTTTATCCCTGCAAAACACAAGTTAACAATTCACTGTTCTGGTAAGTCCAAGTTGAGGGTGAAAATGGTTTCACTGCCTTGATTGCTGAATGTCTGCGACATGGAGTGTGCAGAACTTGTAGAGGTCCATCTGGTAAGAGAAATAATACTGTGTCATTGCAAAATATGTGTCTGGGTGTGAGTGTATTTCTCTGTACTCCTTCTTTGTCATGATTCCTTGGTTTAATTTAAATACATGTTTCACTTCTCTCCATATTTCAGGTTTATTGCAGAGTATGAAAATCAGGAAGCTTTTTGTTCACTTCATACATCTCTTCCAACAAAGCCAGACATCCGAACCTGGCACAGACTCCAGAGTGATTATTGTTACACATGATCTATGGAGCAGATAAATTACAGCTTGATTTTTATAAGGTATATTGAGCCTTCAGGCTTCAGCAGAAACAAAAACAAAACAAAACTCAAAACCTTGGTTTAACTAGTAATTTGAGGAAATATGACAAACCTGACATGGAAGTCACAGAGCAAATAAATATGCACATCCATCATTTTGTAAAATAATGCTTTCACTAGAGAGACCTCTGCTTGCTGCAGTCTGCAGTGTAAAATTTTTTCATGGTTTACTGGCCTCAGATCCTGCTACACAGAGAATCAAGTTAGTTGAAAGTATAGTTGAAAGAAACAATTCTGTGTAAGAAAAACAGTGTTGTACAGTAAAATAGTGCACATATCAATCATGTGAGTGAAAACTAAGTTGGTTTTAGGATGTTTTGTAATATTCTTGGAATGTTTAGGATATTTAGAATGTTTGGAATATTTAGTTTAGAGGTGTTTTTCTTTGCTTGCTAAAATGATTGGAGGTTCTTTGCCTTTATTGTAAAGTAATCCAGTTCCTAGAAATAAAATCACACGGTGGTTATTGCAGATAGAAAATCCTACTTCATACAAAATACAACAAAAGTCAGTTTCAGAGTCATCTTCTGAGCACAATAGTTTTGTTGGTGCACTGGAAAGGAGTAACACACACAATTCTCTCTTCAGGAACTGGCTTTTGGTACCAACTCTTTTTTTGTAGCTTGCCAGTAGTAGGAAGGTTTTGTGTGAACCTAAAGAACACCACCAGTGCCCTTTGCATGAGATCTGCCTCTCGAACTGTCCCACCCTTGCAGATCCAGGTACTGCAGTTATCCCCGAGCTGGAGTTCACAACACAGCAAAAGGTACCTGCTCAAAGAGGAGGCTGTGGTTTGGGCACTGACAGGGATGTTGCTTTGACACCTGAGGGACGGTTTTACGCAGAGTTTAGGGGTTAAATCCAACAATTTATGTCAAACTGCTTCTGGATAAAGCACAAAACACAACCAAAATGCTCCACTCCTAAAGAAGTGTGGTCATCAAAACCACAACCCTTTTCGTGCTCCATTCCTGATCCAGCGTGTCCTCAGGGTTTTCTCCATTTCCAGGGATGCTTCTCGAAGGGGCAGGATGCAGAGGAGCCAGGTCACCACCACACATAACCATGCAAAATGCAAAACACCCACCGTGCAGAAAAGGAGATGCTGCCCTATGCAAAGAGGTGGGTCTGGGACCTACCAGACAACACAGTGCCTGGATCTCCAGTGTCCTGTGCTCAGCCTCCACCACTTCCAGAGAAATTCCAGTGCCTGGAAGAGAGCAGAAGAGCCTTTGTGTGCAAATTCCCAATGGGTCAGGTGTACAAACCACAAACTGAGTGGCTTGGCCACACCAGAGCTGCTGTAGATCTGAGGATATGCAGAATTACTGCTGAGGGTATCAGAGAGCTCAAACACCAAAGCTGGAGTGCCAAAAAGGGAAGGACTTCAGGTTAATAGATCAGGAAGAAGGGCTGGAATCCCTTTTGAGATGTTGCCTGCTTTATTAGATCTGACCCATGGGGCCTGGCTGGGAAGTCTGCAGGAAAGGGTCTGCGTTGGACAGTGAATCTGTATCTTCCACCCTTAACCACAAGATTGTCCTACATGCACAGCAAAGGCCGTGGTCAGAAAAATGAGCCTAAGTTTGACCTCTATAGCAGCTGTTTTAGTCTGATCTTGTAGGTTTTGGTGCATAGTATGATCCTATGTTTTGGTCTGATCCTGCAGTTCTTGGCCAGGCAAAAGTTACTTGGATCACAGTTTATATGAAGGGTCCATTGCCTCCTTCACTGTGCCTTCCAAGCTGCATCTTGCAGTTTAAAAGCCAAGTGCACGTTCACTGTTCTTAGCATTGCAAAGCCAAAATAACTGGTTTGTGCTTCATCCATAAAATTGCCAGCTAAATATTCATTCTGGAGTCATTACTCCAGATGTTTGTCAGGGAAGATGTACAAAGCAGCCAGAACATGTTTAGCATTTCATGTACCAGGCTGAGCTGCAGGAGTGACAGGTTGAAAAATCTTGTTTGGACTCATAGACTGAAACCGTTTAATATAGAAGTCACTGGTGGACTATAAATATGGAAAGCCAGTGTGCCACATTTTTACAGAATCCCCATTCTGCATGTCTTTTAAACATACTGAAACTTCAGAGAAGCTGTAGAAGTTAAACTCACCAATATTTGCTTTGAACATCTACAGTTTTTCAGCGGGGGAACCTTCAGAAGCCCAAATGCCTGCACAAAATGCACTTTATTTGAATGTGCACTTAGATTAACTGATCCCACAAAAGCCAGCTCAGTTCATTTAGGCCAGGAATTACCCAATTTGCTCACATAATCTCAGCAATTATATGTTCATCTTTTTTTAAATATCAGACCTATGTGTGTGATTTACATAGTATGTGATCTTTTTACTTAACCTCCAAGATATTAATCTTTATTAAAGGGGATGAGAGGCAAAGAGGGGAAAGAGAAGCCAGTGACAGATACTCTGACAGTGAGGAAAAGTAATTTATAAAGTGAACATCAGTAAACATTAGGAGTGACATATTGATATCAGCAGCCAGGAAACGGCTGGCCGAGCTAGGATGAGGTATTACACCTTAAATTGTGGCAACCATATTTTTTTCCCAAGGTTGATCTTTTGTATTTTTTTTAAGAGAAATTTACTATTATGCCTTCTGCTTCCCCTATGGTAAAATGCCAGAAATTTGACTGAGATTTACTTAAAGTGACAGCAATGCCCCATTTTGTCCAAGAAAGATGATCAGTAAATGTCATGTCTATCTACTCTCATGTGGATCACTTATTTGACATGTTCGTGTCTCAGCTTCACAGCAGTTTGCAGCATGTTTTCTGGTGCTCTGGGGCAGTCTGAAATCTTTGTGGTGCAAACGTGAGCTGGCCAAAGGCAGTTCATTAAAATAAATAAATAATGCAGCTGGGAGTCGCTGCTCTCCATTGCAAGGGTGTCAGGCCAGAAAAAGACATAAAAAGCCCTCACAAAACCAGAGCAAGAGCGTATGTTCTGGTGTTCTGGTCAGGCTGCCAGAAGGCCATTGCTGGTGGGATGCTCTTGCCACCTCAGCTGATGCAGAACCACACCAAAAAGAAAATATTGGTATTTAAATAGAGAAAATAACCTTGTNAATGGCACACTCTGAACCAGGGCAGAGTGTGGATTTTCCCACTTTGCTACAGGACCCCACTTTGCTGAATTCCTGGAGGGAGAGATGCAAAACCCAGATGTGTGCGAGGGAACCATCAGCACGAGCTCCTGAGGTGGGGAGTCCATTTAAATCTCCTTTGCTGAGCCTCAGAAGTGACCCAAGCAAAGCAAAATGGAAAGCAAGGCAGAAAGGCTTTTTGCACAAAATGGAACAGTAGTCATGAATAATTAATGGACTTCTACCTTCTTTGCCATTTTAACTTGTCTTTCTTTGTACTTATTGCCTTCCAGTCCAGAAATGTGTCTGTAGATTAATTCATGCATGTTTTGCAGCAGCAAGTCAAGAATCAGGGTGCGTGCTGGAGATGCAACCTCCCACCAGACCCAGCCTGATCCAGCAGTCTCCCAGCCAGAGGCAGGGAATGCTCTCACACAGATCCAGGCTCTGGCAGCCTCTTAGCAAGGCCAAGAGCTCTTTTTCCCATCCTCTTCTAAAAATTTCTACCAGCCCTCCTCAAATACAGAAGTTAATAATGACAGAAAGGGCTTAAGTTCTGAATGCAAGGACATAAATACATGTCATGAGAGGGACACACCTTTGGTTAGTTCCAGCACCAGAGATTCACAGATTGCCGTATCTTTACGAATTTTGAGGTGCAAATACTACAGTTGTGAAATGCAGTGACAATATTGAGTCCTGGCTTTTCCTGTTGACTGCTGTGTGCTATCAGTGCAGTCGTAGCCTCAGACAAGTTTGTGTCATCAGCCAATCTGAGGGCACCTCTGTAAAATCCCAATTTTTTCCTCTCAGACATTCCCTTTGATGCCCAGCTGCCAGCTCCCGTGTGGGCACTCACCTCAGACACAGTTTAACTCCCAGAAAACCTGCAGGAGCAGCAAAACCACCTCAAAATGCATCCTATGTAATAAGAGGGGTGGTTTTTTTTAGTGTATGGTGGAAGATTAAAGCCATTCTAAATGAAAGTAGAGTGTGTAACTGGGTACAAGATTTCTAAATAGGTGGCACATGTCAGCAGGCATTACAAGAGTGTCTTTAGGTGAGCCTTTGATATTGACTTCTGAATAGTTCAGTCAGAGAGATGTGACCAAGCAAGAGTTTCACTGCCTTGACTTGTTTTCCAGCTAAAATAAATCTGAATAGAATAGACTTGAATTACCTGTGATTTTTCTGTCTTTAAAAGGACACATAAAAGCTCATGAGATCACTGCGCTCCCTGGGAAAAAAAAAATAGGGAATGGGAAAAAGAAACCAGGAAAAACATGAAAGATTCATTTTAATGGAATCCAGGTTTAGCTGTTTCATATTTAATAATGTTTAATATTTCATTTACTACTGGGGACTCACCTTTTTCAGAAGAATGTGAGATTCAAGGCACTATTGTGCATTAAGATTTTATGTCTGACTGTAGCAATATTACAAGGGCTGGCATTGGAGCTGCTCAAGCCTTCTGCAGAAAGCCTGGAAGCAACAAGGTTTCTTTCTTTTTTCCTACAGCCAAAATAGGAGCTGAAGCCCCGGAAAGTGGTGGGGTAGAGCTGTGAATCCTAGCAACAGGAGGGGAAAGAACTGTATGTTTCTTCACGTCCTCCAAGTGTTGGTGCCTTCTGGTACATCATTGACAGGAAGAGACAGAGACCATGGAAAGGCCTTTCTTGCTGATGCATCAAGAAAGGGCACATTTCTTCCAGTGGGATGGGTGAGTTATGGCAGTCTGGGGGGAAAAAACAAGCACAGCAACACCCCTGAGTTCATACTGTTGTTGCTGTTGCAATTTCCTTCATCACAAGGCACTTTTGGTGCAGGTTTTTTCTTCAATTTTCTATGCTTTTAGTCTTTTTTTAAGCCCTTCTCAGTGATAATGTGGGCTTTTCTTTCTAAGTGAATTATGAAAATTTGCACTCAGAAATGTGAGCTTAGGGTTCTGCCAGAAAAATCCATCATTCTGTGGCCTGCAATGAAATCATGGGTGATAAAAGCTACCACCCATGCTCGGCAGAAAGGGAACTGAAACCAGACCACATTTCCTGGAAGAAGAGGCTCCTTTTAAATATGCAGCAGTCTTTTCTTGCCAATATTAAACCAGCATTTCTTCCTAGAGAGCCTGTCAATACAGTTTGACCTCTCTCTGTGGATATTCCTCAGAGCCTGAAGCACTCAGATAATCTAGAACAGTTCCCCAGTACCACCCTAGGAAGGTGGGTTTCACTCAAAGAGAAAGCCACAGAGCCTGGGACAAAGAGCAAGGTGGGATTCCAGACTCCTTGGTCCCGTCACTGTGCTCAGAAATTCCCCATTTCCCAGCTGATGCCAGTTTGTCTGGGTTTGCCACCAGTTTTGCCCTTGGGAGGAGCTTGCAGACTCTTAGGATCTTTGCCTGGGTGTAAACTGTGGGAAGAGGGGCATGGAGAAGAGCTGGGATGGAGGGCATTTCGTTGTTTACCGTGGCCTGCTGCTTTTGTTGCAAGATGAATTTTGTGGAAAGCGGCACTAGTGGGCTGCTGCCTCGGACTGGACCAGCTGCTGCGAAGATGAAGCACAGCCCCAGAGGGAAGGTTGCAGCAGAAGAGAAGGATTTGGCTCCCAGCTCTCACCAAAGCTGAAGAAGGGTCCAAGGAGCCCTTCTGCCCGTGGGGCCCAGTTCAAAATGCACCCCCTTCCCGGAGCAGTTCCCTTCAAGATTTTCCAAAAAGATTTCTTGCCAGGAGAGGGGAAGCATTTTTTTTTATTATTAGGGGGTTTTTTTGTTTTTTTTTTTTTGCTTGCAATTTCAGTCTCAGATCTCGTTGAAGGGCTCTGGCATTTGCATAACTTCCCACGGAAACTGAATCAATGTTTGACATCATGGAACAGAATCTCGGGCGTGATTTAGCATTAGTAAGCCACCAGTCATCAGCACACTGTCATTCCCCTGTAGCTGACATCTTAATAGAGTCAGCCTCATGCACACACATGTTCACCAGCAGTAAATTCTTCTGCTCTGGCCATGCAGGGGCTTCTTTTTTTTTAACATGGGCTTGCACATACGAACATCCAAAGGACACTGGTCCAATATGATCAATTTTCAGGGCTCCAAATGCATTTTCCTTTTAGGTAAGAAGGCAATTTTAAGTCCTCTTAAATAATTGAAGATACTCCTGATACAATCAAAAGTCAAGCTCCCCAAGATGAAAATGTCTGGATGATGAATAAGTTAATGGAACTAAAATCCCAGTCGTGGCTGATTAGGGGACCAGGAGAGTTTATCAGAGATGGGAATGTACAAGTCCAGTCACAGCCTGACCTTGTAACGAATGAGAGCTGAAAAGCAATTAATTGAGAAATTATCAGGGAAAAGCGAAGTTGTATGGTTGGTTAGCTAAAGCAATATGTCAATGGGCCAGGGATTGATTTGCCTGGAATACCTCAAGGTCTCTGTTCTGATGATTCAGGACTTGAAGGAACTGGCCCGAGCCAAGCAATAAAAATAAAGCAGGGTCAGGAGACGGAGTCATCAGTCAGCACGGAGGCTCAGTGTTCATGTATTATTTAGCTGGTAGTTAAGGGAAGTTATCAAACAAGAGCAGACTTTAAACCCAAGTTTTTTTCCCCTGTGGGAGGGGAAATGAAGGGAGGGAAAAGAAAATGTTCCATTGTGCCAACGCTCACTGTCCTCAGCTCAAACACCGAGCTTGGGAGCTGGGTCTTGGGAGCAAGAGGTGCCAGGGTTGAGTGTTCACAGAGAGGCATGATCAGTCCTGACAGTGGGCATCATTTACTGCTGAGATATTTCCTCCCTTGCTGCTGCCAACAGGCTGCACAGGACCTCTGCTCCCACCTCCAGCAGACACCAGGACCTCTCCCAGGCCACCAAACTAACAGTGAACTTCTGCCCACTTGAACCTTGGTTATATCAACTCATCCACACCTCAGCTTCCCACATCCTACACATTTGGGAAAATATTGGTGGGACCAAGACTTGTGCATGTTGATCTGAGCTGAAAAATGTGTCTTCAGACACAGTTCTGTTCCTTCAAAGATGAATATAAAACATCCTGAATGAGAATGTAGTATCCTGTAGCTCAGGAGAGCAGCAAAGCAAATGAAAACAGCAAAACAAATTATATATAAAGTCTTCTAGAAAGATCAGTGGGTTGGGTGAGAATATCTCTGTCTTGTCTTGTGACAATTCACTAACATAACACTAAACTCTGTCTCTCCCTTGCTGAAGAGAGGAGAAAACTCCCACAGAACCAGCCAGTACACATTTTGTGGCAGGATCAGGGCCTCAGACACCACAAACTGTTCCTTTTTGGGATCAAGATCCTGAGATGTTGCAGAAAATTTTTTGTTGGAAAACTGCAGCTAGCTTTCCCATCAGAACAAGTTGTCATTATTTTAGAGAAAGGCTTTCTAAATATTTCAGATTTGATATTGGGTCTTTTTTGTCATGTCCCCCACTAATCAAAATTAGATCAAAGCTGTAATTTTAGCTTGTTATATTTCAATACATAATAAATACAAGAAACTGCAATATTTCACTGCAAATAGCCGTTGTTGATGCAAAAACATGCTTCTAGAAGGGAATTCCATCAGCAACTGTGAGATAAAGGAACAGCTTTATCCCACTGCCTATGGACATATCTGAACACATTCCTGGGACTCACAGCATGTCACGCTCCATGTAATGCATTTTCCATTTGTCCTGACCTGAGAGCTTTGCATTCAAGGAGCAGATCCCCCAAGTGAATTCATCAGGAGGAATAATAACCAATGCACATGCTTGGACTGCTGGGCCAGCAGGTCCAGCCTGCGGTTGTCAGTGTGCTGAAATTCAGGGTAGCACAAATGCAGCCTCCTTTGCTTAAGGACCAGAAGGACACAGCAATATTTTCCCAGTCTATTTCATTGAAATGAAAGAGAAAGGGTTTTGGGGGCGGATTGCATCGTTCCTCTCCTCTGAGGCCAAGTTGCTGCACAGTCTCAGCATCTGGGAGTTTAGGAGGTGGTGGTGGAGGTGCTGGAATAACCCAGCTCTAATCACCTGTTACCACCTTATGATAATTATCAAAGCTGATTCCAAATGAATCCTCTTTGGAGCAGGTCCTTGGCTGGCCCTCTGCTCTGCAAAGTGCACGAGGTGCTGCTTGTGCAAACACAACCACCCCCAGTAAAACCAGTGGCATCCCAAATGTAGCTTCACGTTGCATTAAGCAGGTGCTGGGTATTACCACTGGGATGGAATAAAGTCATATTGTTCTGCTAGGAATCAGGAAATCTCCACAAAAGGTGTGCTGGACTGCACTCTGATCTCACGTATCAGGGTGAAATTCAGACATTTGGCCTCTTTATTTTCTTTACTGTTTTCAGTGGCTGCCGAAGACTTTCAGCATAAAGGCCGTGATGCTTTAGGATTGTCACAACATGGAAGGGCTGGAAAATGCCCAGTCTGGAGTGTGACAGTTTCCATTGTAAATTAAATGAAGAAAGCCCAGCAAAGGCATGAAGCAGTTCACAACAGCAGTGCTTTTGTGCAGTAGTACTGGTGTGAACTTTTGTGTGCCTGAGGCCACCCAGGGACGGAGAGATGGTCAGGTACTACCGACCCACATCCAGGACTCCAAAGAAATGTGATGTGTTCCCAGCTCTCCCATACATTTCTTACACAGGTTCAGCCAAACCATTCAGCTCCTCTTTTTCCTCCATGTCTGGTTAAATGTAGAATCATCCTATTTTCATTCCTAGCATCTGTGGTGGTGGGTGGGATGGCAGTCCCAGGCAACACTGCAGTGGGCTGTCTGGGACCACTGGTGTGTCTGCCCCCCATAACTGCAACAGCAAATTAATCTATTCTTGTTATTCTCTGAGGAGAAGGAAATCATTCAAGCAGGTAGGCTCTAGGTGCCTAGACTTCAAAATATTGGGTACTGGCCTCAAAAAGAGCTTGGTATGAGAGACAGGCTTAGTTACAGCTCTACATCCCCCACTTGGGCTGGTCCTGTTGTTGCAAAGGGTTAACAGACACTGCAAAACATTTCCAGGATGAAGTGCTAAGATTTAGTGTACTGAATTAATTCTTAAATTAGAACAGGGGATTTGCACATGATTTCTAAGGGAAATTATCTTCTGGGTAAAATTAGTACAGGAGATGTTTCAACATCTGGGATGGCATTATTATGAGCAATGATTACCCAGACATTGCCAAAAGAAAGAGATCACAGTAAACTCTTTCTTTTCCTAACCAAAGTGAGCTCCTCACCCCGAAGGAAGGGGAATATTTGCAGAGCCTTGGCTTATTTGGAAATGCACAAGAGGATTCTACATGAGAAAAAAGCTGCGTGCTCTGCTGATGGATGGTTGGGAAACAGAACTGCAGACAGGGAAGGTTCTCTTTGCAGGTGGGCTCCAGGCACCCGGCTGCCTCCCTCACCTCTGAGCTCCTCATCAAAAATAAGTGCTTAATGCAGTGCTACAGCTGTCCAGGTGTTTAATGTTGGGAGGTTAAAGAGGAAACACACTGGCAGATGTGACCTGGAAAGCCTCCAAAAGGAAGGTTGGTCCCTCTGCTCCCCACCCAGAGACCACCAAACTCATCCAAATGTCTCATCTTCCTCCAGCCTTTAGAGGAATGGCTTTTCCCTGACGAAATTTTAAATAGGGCAGAGAGTGAAGCCAAAGCAAGACCTGCGTCAAAACAATCACACCCCAGGAGGAGCTCATAAATATTTATTTGGCTTCGTTGTATTTCATTTTGTCAGGAAAAGAGGAGGGCGCTTGAGTGGGAAAAGGAGACCAGTGGCACAGTGCTCCTTTCACAGGGAAAAACACCGATGTTTAATTTAAAAGGGCATAAATACAAGAGAAATGCCTCTTTACTTTCGTGTTCGTAGCTGGCTATTAAATTACATCACAAGTGCTACGTGTGGGACCAGGCGAGTCCGTGGTTATTTCTGTCTCCTAAACCGGAGTGCAAGTCTCAGCGTAATTACTTTGGATCCAAGTGTAATTACCAACTGATCTGCAGGAACATACACAGCGGTGACATCCATCCCAGGCAGCGTTAGAGCCTGATGATAACACAGCATCATTAACACAGCTTAGCACTTCCCTCCGTGGCTGCAGGCCGTGCTTTTCCTCGGGAAAGGGCTCAAGGCTGGGCGGCCGGGATGGCTCTGGAGTCACCTGAGATCCTGTCCCCGCCTGGGCAGGGGCTGGGAGCAAATCACTGCAGACAGCGGCAAGCATGATACCCTAATCACGGGAAATTAGGCTGGGATGGAGTTTTTTCCAAGATAGATCCCATTGTTTTGGTATTTCTGCAAGCTGCCCCTTTTTTTCCCAAAGTCCATGATAAGAAGGAGGGTGCTGAGTCCCCCTGGGGTCACTTTTTGTTTTGCTTTCTTCTGTTTTACTCTGCTTTACTGTGACAGCATCATGCTCAGATTTTGGAATATTTTCTCTAGAGTTCACACTTGATCTGTCTCCTTTTGGAAGACAGCGGGTATAGGGATTTTCTTTTCTTTATTCTTTATCTTCTTTTTTTTTTTCCCAAGGCTGAAAACATCACAGTAAACAACCTATTTATTCTGATGGCTTTGGAAGCTTTCTCTACACCTCCAAGAAGGTCAGGGAAATGATTCAGAAAGAGAAAAGGAGGGAAAAAAAAATCCTCCTTTCTTTTCATAAGTGCCTGTTTTGTTACCACACCTTCTCAGTGCTACGGTGTTGCAAAGACAATGCAATAGACCAGTGCAGAAATGAAGATGCACTAAAGAAAAATAAAACAGATTTTTTTTTTAAAGTTGGTGTTTTCAGGTACCTTTAGTTGTGTCCATTCTAGCTCATAAACACGAGCAAATGAAAAGATGACAAAACATAAATTGACATAATTTCCTGTAAGAAGTACAGAAGCTAAAATTATACAAAAAAGCAAGAAAATATCTCCCAGCTCCTGTAGGTAACAATGTATTTGCTTCCAGCTCAGGGTCAGTGATGGTAAAGTGAGATTGACGGGGTAACTAACCCCTGAAGGAGGTTTTCCATTTTGGTCAGTCCTGCTAAGCCATGCTTGCTGCTTTGAAAGAGCTCAGTTGCACAGAGAGATTTTATTTTCCCCCTAATTTTGCTTATGTGTCGGTTTTGAGCAGCTCTGCAGATGTCAGTGAGACACATTTTGTTTTGAGTTACATCAGCGTAAATCACAACTGATCCAGTGAACTCAGAGATACCCTCTTTGCAGTGAGATTTGTGACACGGAGAGTTTGGTGCCACGCTATTGTGACAGCTTAAAGCCCCTTCATGAGGAAACAAAGTCAGGCTCAGCACTGTCCTGGAACACATTACAAAGCATGTTTGTTATTGCACAGAAGACAGCATTTGCCTTGGCTGTGAACAAGAAACCCCGATCTGTAACAGCAAAGATTTCATCTCTACCATTTATCCAATGAGCTTCCCAATCCTCTTGCACAGATACCCTGCTGCTAACATAGCAGTCAAGATCAGAGCACTTAATCAATCATTCACTGAGGACAAATATGCGTAATCTAAATTAGAACAAACCCAGGCATATTTTATATGACAGCCGTACAGATTTTTAAGAAAAAGCATTGGCAAGAAAATTGCATGAGAACAAAATTGTCTTGTGTTTATGCTTAAAGTGGTAGGTTTCCTAAAAGCTTCTGTGGCGTTAGGTAGCCTTGAACACACAGGGCCAAAATTCTGCTTTCCCTGCTTTCACTTCCACGTTTTCATCAATAAACCAGGGATGCATTTGGCCCCTCTGGCTCTGAAGCAGAAATGCTGCTGCAGACCTCAGTATGATGTAGAGTCCTTCTTAAAAACCTTTCATATTTTATGATCGCTGTCGATTCTCTTATGATCGGTGTTGGTTCAGGCTTTCATGAATCAAAAATCAGCTTGTGGAATGCATCTTAGAGCAACCTATTTGTCTGCAGGTAGCAAAGGAAAGTGGTACTTTGAAGAATAAACCCCTCTGCCTTCAGAACGAAGCTCAGGCTGCACAGGAGGCTGGAGCAACTTACAGCTTCCATTCAGGCTCCGTTCTGGGCATGCTGGGTGACCTTGTGTTCTCCCATTTTCCTCTGGGGGAGATATTATTTATCCCTGATAATAAAACACAGCATTCTTCAACTACCATTCATGGTTTAATCTATTGTGTCAACTTGCACAAGCTCCCTTGGGAAAAAAAAAAATCAGAGGCAATAAAAGGAGTTAAAAATGAAGCATCTTTAACTGAAGCCATACAACTTTCATCTGAGGTCAGGCCCACATTGCCCTGACTCTGCAGGGTGGGATCTCCAGAGAGGAACATCCCAGAGATGGCCTTTGAGAGTGGATGGCAGCTCTTGCACAGCCCACAGTGCCCGTCGGGCTTGGAGACCCTTCAGCCTGGGGTACAAACCCAACAAGCAGCAGGAAGGCTGAGTCCAGCCTCCAACAGGGAAGCAGCACTGCCTCCTAGAAGGAGGAATCCTGAAAAAACGCTGGAAGGATCTGTGCAAACATCCCTTCCCCATGCACCTCTGCAGATCAGGCTCTAAAGAGTTGCTCTGTTGAAATTCTGTGTCTGCTCCTCCAGAAGGAGCAAATGCTCCCACAAAAGTTCACACATCACCAAACATCCCATGGAGACTGAATTCCAGTTTATTGCCATATCTTGGGACTTTTAAATATCCATTTCGGTCCCTGCATGAAAGCAGGTCTGATTTGCACAGCAGGACTCATTTGCTCTCCTCTGACTTCATTTTGGAGACACCTGTGAGATTTTCCAGGCACAACTGTCGAACTCTTCTCCCAGTCGGCTTGCTGAGGTGAGGCATTGCCATCAGCACTGTTGGCATAGGCAGGTTAGATCAAATTTGTTAGGGAGATGTTGGTAGAAGCAACGACCTGATATTGCAATTGAAGGTAACGGTGAATACCTATTCCCAGAAAAGTCTGGGGGAAGTGATACAGAGGACTTTGGAAAACTTTATCTCAGGTGTCCAAGCAGGAATTTGTATGCCTACTTGCTTATTTTTCCATCCAGAGGTCGGTTATGGATTTTACTTGGATCCCTAAGGAGGAGATATTAGTCTCAGCTTCAAAGAGCAGAGCTGAATGTGGAGCTTCTTTATGCTTAAGGACAAGACAGAGGCTCTGCAGGTACCAGAGACCTGGAAGCAGGATTCCCACTTTTCACCATCCATACAAACTCCAGAAATCACTGTGTTTCCCAGTCTGGCTTATTTTTTTTTAACTTAGCTTTATGTTTTTTAACTTCTCAAGTTCTGCCTCAGCCACTTGCCTGGGAGGCTGCTGTGGGAAGGTGCACAAGGATGGACTGGAGCATCTGAATGGAGGCCCCCAACCATGAGCATTTTTCCCTTAACCTTCCCACACCATTGGGAATAATAATTCCTCGCAGGGCTGCTGCACAGCTTGATTCATTAAGGCTTATGAAGTGCTTTTAGCTCCGGCACTGGAAGGCTCTGTGCAAGTTATTTTGGACTGCTCAGGTGTTAGGAGGAGAGGCATTGCAGGAGGAATACAAATAAATCAAGAGAAACTGCCCCTTCCTTCCATGCATCCCCTGCCCCCCACTGTTCTCCATCACTGTTGGTGTCAAACAGTTAATTTACAAGCCCAGCACTTTACAAAGCCCCTGGAGCACCAATTGTCCCTTTCTCATGCAACATCAGCTCCTCAAAACAGCCAGCTGAGTCTCCGGGGTCAACCTGCTCCTGCCCTTCCCAAGGCGACTTCAGCCTCTCTCCGGAACCGCCTGGGTGTTTATTTTCGGACAAGTCAGATCCAGCATCACCCGCCCTGAAGCGGGGTGCACTGGAATAAGCCCGGGGTGCAGGTGGCTGCTCTGAAATGTGCCATGTGCGTGGCCCAGGAGGGAACATTCGCCTGGGGAAGGTGACCCAGATACCCCACCCAGCCCACCACCCATGAGGGCATCCCCACACAGCGCAGGGAGCGCTCAGCCTGGCAGGACAAACCGGGAGAGCGATGGGCAGAGGAAGGAAGGTGAAGGCGGTGGATCTTTCACATGGCTTNAGTCTGTTGCACGGGAGCTGTCGGCCATGCTGTTCCAGTTCAGGGGCTCCTGCAACAGAAAAGATCAGCTGTTGGAGAACCCATGGAAAGCCCTGGGGGAGAGCCATGGCCGCAAGGTAATCAGCAGGCAAAGTTATTACCATTATGCTGCTAATTAATTCCCAGCTCATTACGTTTCCTGTGGCTAATTTGTACTCGCCGCTGATTTGATTAAACTCATCTCTATGCTAATAAATGTGTTTTCCATTTGTTTTAGCGACTGTAGGAAGAGAGCCCGGTATTTACATATTTTGACGTTTATCAAATAAAACGCGGCGCCTGAATTAATTCTGCTCTGATTTATAAGTGGAGGGGGGAGGAAGGGGAGCGAGGGGATGCTGAGGGTCAGGCGCTCATCGCGTGTGTGTGGCAGAGCGAGCCGGGGGGGCTCTGGTGCTCCTCACATTTCACCCTCCCAGCCCCATCCTGCCCAGGGATGCTCCTGCAGGGCGGCCTCCACCTGCTCAGCCGCTCCCCTGCCATTTATTTCCCCTTCCCAGCTAAGTTTTGGGACGTGGGGCTTTGATTTGTGGGTACATGGCGCGGTTCAGCGACACCTCGTCAGGTGGGTCTCTCTTTGTCTTTCAGAAATTGCTCTAAATGAAGATTAGGTTTACACTACAGCACCTCATTATAAGCAGTGACTGTGTTTCCCAGTTCCGTTCGTCAGGACTCGCTACAGTAATATCAGACAGCTTGAATTTCTAATCTGGGGGAGGAACAGACACCTTGCCATGCACACAGATTTATTTTAGGGATGTGTTTTACCATCTCTGCCCCTGGTAACGTGCAGGGCAGAAAGCTCTGGCCCTCCAGCATCTGCCTGCTAAACCCCAGACTAACTCTTCAGGGCAGATCTTCAGCAAGTGAAACTCCGCTCAAAACACTCCTCCTGTTTCCCGCAGTTAACTGCTGCAGTATCAGCCTCCTTTTCATTTGGGGTAAATCCTAACAAAAAAACACCCCGAGAGTGTAAATCAGTGTGCTTTAACATCACTCAGGGTTTGTGAAATGCAGCCTTTCCTTTTCCTAGGAAAACTGGCAATGCTCACCAAGCACATCCCCTCTCTCCACACGTGTGTTCATATGTGTCATCTTCTGTTGGTGCACAGATATCTGTGTCACAGGGGATGGAGGCCAGAGCCTCGCAGGAAGCGTGGACTGGAGAAGCCTGAGATGGGAGGAAGGCAGGGAAAGGTTCCTCTTCTGGGGCTGGAAAAGGCACAGTGGCTCAGCAGGGATGCCTGGGCATCCAGGGAGATCTAGCCCATCCCAGTCCCGCTCCCTGTTTTTTTCTGGAAGCTTGGCTCAACCCCAGAGGGATTTGTTTTCCCTCTGCCTGCTCACTTCGGGCTGGATTCTCTGGTTTTTCTCCCAGGTGCTCACAGGTCACACCAGTGGCCCCGGGGCAGCCCCCAGCTTTCTTTCACACTCCCAGTAAGAGTTTCCCAGTAAAGAGGGGCCCCAACGACACCAGACCTCGCTCTGGCAGTGAGACACCTTCCACCGCCGCTGCTTCACCCCAGGCAATCTGAAACAGCTTCATTGCTTAAGTAACAATTAACAGCCCTGTCTTTTGGGAGTGCTTCTGGAGCGCTGCTCCGGAGCCTGCGCGCTCCTGCCCTGCAACCCAAACTGTGGGCATCCCCCAGCTCCTGCCCACCCCTCATCCTGATGCATGGAAGGGTGCTGATGGGCTGCACCGTGCTGCCAGCCCACCCCCAGCTCAGCCAGAGCCCTGCTGATGTTCCCTCTCCTCTGGCACTCGCTCCAAGGCCGCACAGACACTCCTGTGATGCTGCCCAGGGTGACGGTGTCCCACTGGCAATGCAGCACAGCTCCTTCACAGGGCTGATGCAGCTGTGCTGCCAGAGCATGGCAGGAGGTCCCTGGGCTGTTTTTAAACCAGGTCCCCAAAGAGGAGCTGGTGCAGCCCTGCCTGTTCTGGCTCTGTTCTCAGCTCCAGGTGTGCGCCCGAGTGGTGGGGGATGCCGGACCTGGAGCACCGCCTTGGCCACGCACCCAGAGTCCCAGCAGTTCTGCAGCATTGTCTCAGCATCACCAGAACAACCAGCTAAGCCGTGCAGTGGTGGATTGCTGGACTTTTCTCTTCCTGTAAAACCTTTTAAGCCTTTGCAAAAGCGGGAAGTATTAGGGACAAAAAACCCGCCTTGTTTCGCGTTAACAGCCTTTGCTTTTCCTGGCGAAGGTGGGACAATAGCCACACGCTGCATGGTATCAGTGTCACAAAGAACAGAACCAAAAGGCTTCAGCTCAGGACAAATAAAAGTAACATTGATTCCTTTTTATTTTTCCTTTATTTTTTTTTTTCCAGCTGGTATCAATACATTAAACAACCACGCTGGAAAAGTGAAATTGATTCAAGGCCTTCAGTGCTCCCTGCCAAAAAAGCCTCCTGCAAGGATCTATTCTGTATTGAATTACAGTCTGGAAAAGTTCAATAGGTTATTGTACAAACAGAGAGCAAAAGCCTGTCAACAATGGAGCCAAAGTGATTGTGCAGCTTCTTTGTGCTTGCCAGCCCTGCGCCCCTCACGAGCTCGGATGTTAAATCAGTTTAATTAAAATGGTGGGCTTCAAATGCCTCGCATTTTTTTAATGCATGTTCCTGTGTAAAGATATGTAGGCTGAGGTTTAAAGCCGCCTGCCTGCGCTGACAGCCCCTCCATCCCCTTCTTGGTCCTAAACTGCAGCAGATTTTTACAGCTGCAGAGCACTTTGGGCAGATGCTGGTGCTGAGTAGCATCACCAGCCCCATCTGGAGCAGCTCTGGGTTTGAGCAGCATCCTCAGCCTCAGCCCCATCCAGAGCAGCTCCAGGACTGAGCAGCACCCTTAGCCTCAGCCTCAAGCTCGGGTGTGTTCCCCTTTGCAGGCTGGAGCTGTGCTCTGGGGCTCTGTGAGTGTGCAGGACTTGGCTGTGGGTCCCTCCAGCTCCAATGTCCCCCCCAGAGGGACTGGGTGCTCCCCAGGAAGCAGCAGGGTGAGGTCCCTGATGCTGCAGCAGGTTTGTCACAGGTCTCACCGTAGGGTCTCCTCCTCCAAGGAGGCGGGAGACACTCGTGAGCTACATCAGGGTTTCTAAATCCCCCTCTCCATCTCTAATTAAGATTCAAATTGAGTATAGAAATCATGTGTAAGTAAGATGCTAATTATTAAAGTCATTGATCTCCCAGACAATAAAGCAGCCTCGCTTTTCTGGCCCTGCCCATGTTTTGAGGCAGCTCTGAGCCCTCACCATCATAAATACCCAGGATATCTGGAACCCACATTGGAGAAGTGTGAAAATGATTGATTTTGTGGAGAGGTGAAGTCTCCATCTTGCTCTGAACAAAACCTCTACCCCAGCCCCAGACAACCCTGGCAGCGTGTCTGGCTCTCCAGATAGCTCAGCTCCCCGTAATGACCATTAAACTTTGGTCCCCCACCTCACTGGACATCTGCTTATGCCTTGTCCATCCTGCACCAGTGCATTTATTTTCTCTTTGGGGTGAGTGGGATTTACTGCTCAGAGCATTTAATGGCTTCTTGTTCCCGAACTGGACAACTGTCTCAGTTGAATATCCTATCTAGGAGTTACAGGGACTGGGGAAAATGTGCTCTTAGTTTGAAAAAACATATGAAAGAATGGCTGGAAAATTACAGGGAGAGAAAATGATACGGAAAGCAGAGCACAACCAGTATGGGGCCAGGCTGGAAAGTGGGGGGCAGAGCCACAGGGCTGGGAGGATGAAGGTGGCCGGTGCTTTAGTGGCCACAGCAAGGACAGACTCACAAAAAAGAAAAGGCTTGGGCTGCAGAAGAGAGGAATGCTTGCCTGGAAACACAGAGTGCAGCACCACACTGCACCAAAATGCTGGAATTAACATCAAAGCAGTCCTGGAGCAAATGAGATTACAGTATGCATGTTAATGAGGCAGCAGCACTAATCAGCCAGGATGCCTCACTGGGAGGGCTACAGTGCCAACTTGTGATTTTTGTTGTCAGGCTGGACCCAGCTTCCATTTGGAGTGAAGATTTTGTTTGGTTTTAAAAGCATCAGTATTTTTGTGGGGTTTCAGGCAATCTCAGATTTGATTTGATTTCTTCAAGTAGATGTCTGGCCCTTCAGGGTACAGAGAAGAACGTGGAAATGGGATTGAAGTGGTCCCCAGGGCCAAACTGAAAACCACTCCAAAGCCAAGGAGCAGATGAAAAGTTGCCCAAAATGCATTTTACTCTATTTTGAAACATCGTTATTTTTAAGCCCATGTCACCAGTTTGCAGGGCTGAGTGCACGGCTTTACACACAAAAGGCAGTGTATTTTTGTGCCAAGATTTCCTAAGGAACATGAAGCCACTCAAGATGTGAGGGGTCCAGTTCTGCTCATATTTGCAGTGGGTTTTTTCCCGGTGCCACAATGCTGATGTCACAGTTAAACTTCCCCATTAAGCTTCAAAACTGGAATTTTTAATGTCAAGAGCCCTAGAAAAAGCACTTGCTTGGGAGAGACGTGGCTTCAGGCAAAAAGCTGTAAAAGGGGCAGCCCCTCCCAAGGGAGGCTTAGCTGGGCTGGGGAGAAGGATGGCAGGAAGGTGAGGGTAAGGAGGAAACCCTGAGGAAGGAAGGAGGGAATTGAGATAAAGGAAAGGCAGATAAGCTGCTCACAAGAATTAAAAGGGCAGGACCCACAGCAGAGGACAGGCATGAGTCCTGTCTCTGCTTGAAGCCTGGGGTGCTCCCAGAGGCCGGGGAACAGATTCATCTTGGTCAGGGAAGCTTTGGAACAGGAAAAGGGAAGCCTTTCTGGGGCTTTTCATCTGTCTCTGTGGCAAAATAACCCCTTGGGAGCCAGGGGAACGTGGAGAAACAGCCACACCAGGGTATGGGAATGCTGCAGAGCATGCTGCAGAGGTACAAACTGCTCTGAGGATCAGCCCCAGCCTTCTCAAGGTCCATCTCAAGCCCTTTTCATGGAAAATGCCATTCTGATAAACTCCTTCTACAAGGATACCACTCTCGTTTTGATCTGTTTTTCAAACAGCCTTTCTTCTTGATTGGAGAAATTGGCTTAAATGAGTCTCTCTCCCTTTTCCTAAGCAAGGCTGCAATTCACTTCTTCTTCCTTCTCCGTTCACCGATAATCTTGTTTGCTGAAATTGTGAATAAAACAGAATTTGAGACATTTGAGTGTTTACAGAGCAGAAGAACATGTTTTATGTCTGAGTTTGCCATGCAAACGTGTCTCTTCTGCAGGTGGCTCTGAGCAAGGCACAACGGGGGCTGCCAGAAGAGCTGATCCTCAGTTCCCAGCTCTTGTCCAGCTCTGAGAAAACATTTCTTTTTGCTTGCTGGAGAGAAATGATGTGGCTCAGCTCACAAAAATCTTGCCTGCCTCACTGCAGAGGTGCTGAAGGAAGGGGCTCCCAGAGCTGCAGAGATGTGGGCAGAGCAGTGAAGGAATGGGGGAGTAACCAAACGGGCCTGAGAGGGTGCAGATGTCCCTCCCTTCTGCCACAGATTGCCATGGCTGGGAAAAGAAGCTGTTCAGTAACGCTTTCCATGCCAGGGAAATCATTAGCAAATTAATCATTTACTAATTAAACGGCATGATACCCATGTAAAGGGAGTGTGATTACCCTCTTTTATAAGGCAGGAAACTAAATGGCGTTTCTGATTTTAGACCAAGTTTGCCCTTCTGGCAACCCCACCGCTTTGCTCCATGGCCAAAGAGGGTTCTTTGGAGCACCCACCCCTGCACCCTGACGTGCACCTTGTCAGGATTATCTCTGCCTGGTGGCTGTTCCCAGGCTCCTGCTGGAAGGTGCTGGAGGCTTGGCTGGTTTCATTCCATGGCCTTTCCATGTAGAGTGGATGCTGGAGGGTCAGAGGACCCAGGCAAGGAAATGGGGCTGCATCCTTGCAGGGCATCCCAAAGGCTTGCTGGGTGCACATACACCTTTCACCACCTTTCAGATGAAGACCAACATTATCCAGAGTCAGGGGAAGTGACCATAATGAGACCCAAAGTCTGATCTGCTTCTTTTCACTCTTCTGATTTTATTTGGCTCATGTATGAGAAATTAACCCCCTGCTTTATCCCAAATGAGAGCCCCTGGCAACAGACTTATCTGCAGCATACGAGTATACATTTATTTATAAAGTGAGAAGGAGTGAAATTGGGCAGGCAGAGCAGTGGCAGTGCTGTCCATGAAGCCCATGGCAGTACCTTTCTGCTTGTATATCGGAAGCAAGTCTTCGGGATGGGGAAAGAAAATTTATAATTTAAATGCCAAATTATTGCATTGCAGGAATGTTTGTCCTCGCTAAGACCTCTCATATCATCCCTACCACAATGCCTTCCACTGAAGTGCTCACATACAGCAGAAACTCCCCAGAAATAAAGCCAAAATTGTCCCCCTCTCTTCACAATCTCGAGGGGTCCAGCTCACAGCGCTGACACACACACAGCCCGAGCCCCGTGCACCTCCACAGAGCTGTCACCGGTATTTACTTTTGCTAAGTGCAGCTCATTATTATTGCCTCCCCTGGAGTTGTAGTGCAATGGAAACTCATTCCCCACGGCCTTGCCCAATAACTTTTGGAACAATATATTTTGCAGCTTTCTTTACTTTGTGTCCTGGTTTCCCCCACTCAATCAACTGCGGGTGTCACGCGGTGAGGTGTCCTGCCTGCCGCAGAGAGAAAAGCTGGACTTTGCTGGGTGGATGTTTGCTTTGTGTTGTATACACAGAATAAAAATTAATTCAGGAGCAGCTAGGGAAAAAAAAAAAAGCCCACTGAGATTAGGAGCACAGAGATATAATGGTCTGAAAACTAAAGTCTTGCTGACTCCAGGAAAGTAAGCAACATCTAAGGCGGCTCGTTTCCCCATCATAACTCAATACAAATAAAGAGAAGAAGGTGGATGGAAATGGAGTAAATTATTCCACTGCCTAGAGCGACAGATGAGCAAAACCAACTGAGCTGGCTTCTCCAGGCTTTCAACACTTTTGCATGCCTTGAAAGCCACCATATTTAGCCACCTGCTATTGAACTTCATGGTGGCTGGACATCCAAAGGGTACAGCAGCTGGGCACCCCAGTATGGCTTCCCAGTTTGATTTCCTCAGCAGGATTTTGTAGGGATAAGGTAGCACATGGGTGGTGTCCAAGAGCCTCCTCGTCCACTCACTGCCCCTGGGAAAATGAGGAAGATTTTATCCTTCAGGCACAACAGCAAAATGCAGTTGGAGTTGCTCGTAAGGGATTGGATTTGGGTTGTTTCTCCTTTCGGACGCTCCTGCCCACTGCCCAATGCCTGTGCACACCTGGGACAAGGCCCGTTTTTCTAAGCACGTCTCTAATGCAAACACAAAGTGAAAGGATGCTGGAAAGCCACTGGCCTTTATGGTTTATTAAGCTCCTTGTGCAGGCATAATTGCAGCCTTTGATTTTTTTTTGAGACTAGACAATTTCACCTCTGTGTTGTACCCCACAAAGCCCACCAAGACACCACCCCTCCTGCAAAGGGATGGGCGAAGCATGGGGAAAAATCCCAGCTTTGTTACTGAAAGATTCTGTGATTCTATTTTTTTTTAAAAAGAATAACAGTCACATTTCTAAACAGCTCTTTATTAAACCGTCCAAACATATCATCTGCACTGGGGGATGTAAGGGCTGACACCAGACAAAACCATCAGATTGCTCTGAGAAAATGCACTGGCTTGTCTTGACAATTTAGGACTCTGCGGATTACCCTGTTCATATTTGCTGTTGATTTTAAGACTGAAATTTGCAGTATGAAAACAGACATGTCCAAGAAAGCATTGCTCAGCTTAAACTTAAAAGGACAGAGATGCAAGATTACAGCAGAGAGATGCAGCTCCTGGCTCCCAGCCCTTTCTTAGGAACCAGCTTTCACTTTGCCTTGGGCTTTTGGTCTATCAGCATCTAATGAAAGATGACAGTGCAGGCTCCCTTAGGGGCTAACGTGGGCAATTTCAGCTCTGGCATTTTAATTTATCTGTAACCAGCAGTTTTCAAAAGGGTAGAGCTAAAAAAGAACTTGGCTTGGTCACACACACACACAGACAAAAAAGGGGGAGTTGTGACATAAAACGCATGAGGAGGTTTGCTTGGGTTTAACTCCTTGGGCTCCTGCAGGGCAGATGCTGGAGCCTGGAGCCACGGCTGTGTCTCTTGGCACCGTGGCTGGATGCTGTTAACCCTCTCCACCAGGAAGCTGGTTTTCCTTTAGGTGAAGTGAACTCCTCCATGGTTTATGGCTGTCGGTTTTAGTGCCGGGCACATCTACTATATTCCTGACAGTTAAGGTCTCGACTTTTCCTGTTTATTAATCCCTAAAGTTGCATTCAGGCACTGTAATGGCAAAAGGTTAGCTTAGGATCAGTAGCAGCCATAAATCCAGAATTAAAGGCTGTGGGTTCGTTTCCAAGCCACCCCGTGGTGCCTGGCTGCCGCTGCGGGGGCCGGAGCCTGCCGTGGGCATGAGCACTCACACGCTCACTCCACGAGTGCAGCCAGGGACGAGAGCAGCAGCTCAGCCCCCAGCCTGCACTTCCCATGGCATTTTTCTTGCCGGGTTTCCTGAGCTCCCACGTGCCTGGCTGTGCAGAGCTGAGGGCTGTCGTGGGAAGCTCAGTGCTGACGCAGCCGGGGCTGCTGAGAGCGCCTGGCACCAGTTCACATCCGACCCTCATCAGGAGCTTTTGACTCCACCATTTATTTGTTCCCTGGCATGTTCCGCACACCCTCCAGGCACCTGGCGAACCTCCGGGCACCCGGTACCATCAGCAAGCTCTTGAAGGATGAATCCAACCGAGCCCCTCTCTGACCTGCTCTGGGGCTGCAAAAACTTCATTCGGCATCAAACGGGTTAAATCTTTTATTTATTTAATTATTTACTTTACTTCTTTCCAGGGAAGAATTTCACTTTGCTTTTTTTCTCTTTTTTTTCCCTCCCTGCTGCCTCCAGAGGACCAGGTGATTCCAGGCACAGCTCTAGCAGATGGTTTTGGTGACGGAAAGCACAAGGGGATCGCTCCCAGGAGCTGCTCAGGCGGTTAAGTCAAAAATGAACTGATGCATGCAGCGTGCCATGGCCCCAGCCTGGACAGCTCCCAGTGCTCCCCTCTGTACAGGCAGCCTGTGCTGGCCCCGTTTATACACCCAGCTTTCTCTGTGCCCGATGCAAAATCTGCTGGAATTGGGGATCAGCCCTTTCCTGAGCTCCCTGAGCCAGCTGGAGTCAGAGCAAACAGCGTGTGAACCCCAGTTCAGCCACCCCTCTGTGATCCTGCCCACGGCAGCATCACCCTGATGTCCCAGCACACGCAAACCTGATCGTGCCAGAGACCAGGAGATTATTTCTTTTTAATGTTTACATATTCTAATGTCAAACCTTCACCTTATGCCCATGGCAAACATTGCCAAAGTTGTGGAGTCGGAAAAGCAAATCCATATTTTGTCAATATTAGCCCAATAAAAAAAATTTGAGAATTAAATGCATTCTGTGCTTAGCAAATTGAAATTAATTTCTGATACGTGAGAATTTGCTTTCTTAACAACCTTTCCCTTGTTTTAGTGACATAATCTGGAGCTGTATTAGGAAATACAAACATTTTTCAGAAGAACTATATATAATTTATAGAGAAGCAGGTCTGAATTAGGTATAGCATTGCCCTGAGCTTTCCTACAGTCCATAGGTCTGGATCTCAGCTGTGCTCATGGATCTGCTCCCTCTCTCTGATGAAACCCTCTCCCAGAAAGAGTTAAACACCAGAAAACAGAAATGATCCATAAATTAGGTCTGGCTATAGGTTCAAAATCATAAGTTATGGCCTATTGACCTCATACTCTGAGGGGAAATCAGAAGCATTTTTCTAAAGAGCCACCACTGGAGGAAGGGAGGTTTAATATATGGCACAGCAGAGCCCTGCTGCAAATAAATACAGCACTGCATAATTGCAGGGAAAATCAATAAATACCATGGTGGTTAAAATTAAGATATGCATATTGAGGGTTCGGGTTTGTGTGCGTGAATGGTTGTTTCCCCGGAAGCAGAGGATGATTTTTTTCCTGCATTAAAGCCTCTAAAAACGACAAAGACAACAGCTCCTGTGCTGCCCCTTTTGCAGGCAGCAAGTTTCAGCTATTGTGTCCCTCGGAGCAGCTCTGTGGAGTCGCCATTATTACCATAATTAATAAGTGCAGTTTGCTCATTTGAAAAATTCCGGCGACATTTGCCGCTCAGGCATCGCGTCAGCGCGAGACACAAAAAATCGCTGTGACAACTGTTCTGCAAGTTCAGGTTTTATTGACGAGCACCACAAAGAGATGAAGCCCAGAGCAAGTCCCTTTTCACTTTAATATTTAAACCTCTTTTAAGAGGCCGTCAATATTAACTCCCGTAATTGATGCTGACAGGTGACTGCCTGGCCGTAAAAAAGGCAAGCGATAGAATCTAAAAAACCTTAATAATAACAACCAGGTCTTGCTGGTCAGTGCAGTGAAGGACACTGGGATGAGGGGATGAGGTCTCCTGCATCCCTGGTGCATCAAATGGTCCTGGTGATCCACCCAGGAATGGATGGGACCCTTTGGGCTCGGCTGGTTTTGCTTCCCCCAGGTAAATGCCCGGATCTCCTGGATGAGAAACCCGTCCTTGCTCAGCCTCCAGACCAGCTAATGCTTTTAATAAATAAATATCAATTGCAGCTAGTTAACCTCAGGATTTCCAGCACTAAAGAGATTTCCCAGAGGAGCCAGAGAGCACTAAAGGAATGGATAAATGCAGAGTTCATGGGGAAGAGGGCACAGCCCTTTGCAAATCCCAGTGTGAGGGGAAAATGCCCAGAAAGTGCTATGAGACAGGCTCCAAAAATAGTTATTTGCTGGACTAAACTTTCTGATTTTCATTGATCTCATTCTTGGAAATTAGTGCATTTTTTCTGTTTAAAATTTGGGTTAAAAGTAGTTAGAATGTGGAACAACGTGAAACCAAGTTTTAATGTAAAGTGCTTGATGATCTGAGTATCGGTTTTCGTCTTTGCTCCATCTACAATCCAACCAGGAGGAAATGCAAAGTACATCAATCTCTTCATTTATTTAAATGGAGATATAGTTTTGCTGGCTCTGAGTTCTACTAATATGCAGATTATAGCATAAACCCAAAACTAGAGTGATAATGTTGTTATTAAAGTGGATAAAAGTATTTTGAATTTTGACATTTTCTTACCTTTTTGAAATTGAAGGCAGGGAGAGCACTAAAATATCCTGCACACATTAAAAACAGGTTCACTACAGGGAAAAATATTTCATTAATAGAAAATTGGGATATCTAAAAGGAGAGATTTAAGAAAAAAATTATTGGTGACAACATTGGCTGCATAGACGGAAACTTTTCTGAATAAACCCAAGGCACTCCGGTTAAGCTGTTTTAGGTAATTCCACTCTCACATTCGTCTTTAAACTAAAACCAGCAAAATTCCTTCCCAGCACCCCTGTCCCAGTAAACAGCTCCTGCTCCACAGATATTTAACAGGATGTCCCAGCCAGTGCTTTTCTTTATATCCTTGATGGTTTTTCTCTATGCTTTGGGGTTCTCCAGGCAGTATTTCCTGCTTGCAGAGGAAGATGCACAGCAGAAGATTTGGGATTAAAGAGACAATAAAATGTCCCAACCGCTGCCGTGTGGCAGAGAACAGGGCATGGATTTAGTGCTAACAACAGAAAGCAGAAGAGCTTTGTAGCAATTAAAGCTGAGCAAAACCCACCAAATGCTGGAGAAAATATAGTGGGGGAAAATCACTGTGGCGTTACGAGTCTAAAACCAAAAATCAATATTCTTATTGTTCCCTGCAAGAGTCTCACAAGGAGGGAAGAGCCATGCCCAAGACTCTGTCTGGCTGCAAAATAAAAGATTATCAGTTAGATCCTTATCAAAAATGGGACTGGGAAGCTTTTGTTTAAAAGGCCCACTTGAACCAAAGCTCTCCTGGCTGATTACTGCTGTTAGGATTTGAAACTGCTACTCTTGTGTAATATAGTATTTAAAAGAGATATGGCTGCTGACATGAGCTAGTTGGCAGCAAATAAGTGTGCTTTAAATAATTGTATTAATTTCTACAACAAGTAATACTGAGTTAAAGCCGTATTTGTGTGCAGAAAATTTGTGTGTGTGTGCACACGTGTGTTAGCAGGTTTCACGCCAAGGAAGGGGGCTGCTGGTGAATATTTGGTGCTAAATGCCCCAGCTTCCTCTTAGAGTTTTTCTTTTCCATCCTGGCATCACAAATAAAATCTCCTCTGTATAGTACACTGCTGCTCTGTACAGTAATGCCTTTGTTGCCACTATGGCTCTTACTTAAGCATCTGACTACAGTAATTGTTTTATACATTAACTGTACTCCCTGATGGTCGCTCTATTATCTTTTTCTTTTTTCCAAAATGGTGCTTGCAGATATTAGCAGCTTGATTACTTGTTTTATTAACAATTTCAGCGCTGTGTCAGGGATGATTTGGGCAGTGGGGTGGTGTTGTTGGCGACAGTGGGGTTGAGTTTCTGTGGTGCTTTGGTGTTTCACAGCAGCTCCAAAGCCTCAAGGAGATCCGGCTTCGATCCAAGTTGCCCGTTGACAATCGATAGGATGGAGACCCTTGGCTGCAGAGAAGCATTTGCATTCAGCTGCCATCAGGGCCAATGCTGGGCAAAAGTAATTTGTGAAAAACAGGCGTGGAAATGATGGATTAGAAAAGGGAGAGGGATGCACCAAATCCCTGCGAGGCAGCGCCACGGCTCCTGTATGCACCGTGTGTGTGTGTGTGTGTGTGTGCACATGCAGTAACAAGGGAGCTCAGGAAGGCAGCACCAAATTTGAGATGTCTGCACACCAGTGCCTTTTGGACATGAGCCTTTTCCAGTGGGAAGTGGAAGGGATCGGGCCCTGGAAGGGGCAGGCAAGGTTTCTGCTGCACAAAGCGCTCCCCTGCCTTTGCTCATGCGTCACTTCTGTCACCAAAAGGAAAATTGGAGTGTGATGCCAGTTATTAAATATCTTCATTATAAGGGCATTCCTTCCAGCTGACTTTCAATTTTGTTTTATCTAGGGGCCCTGTGTTAATAACTGCGTGCTAAGGACAAGTGTTCTTAAAAAACACTGACTATTGAAATCCTTATAAATAATATGCAGCTTCCTGCCTCTGATTGATAGATATATTGTACAGCCGAGCCACCATAAAGGCAATAAATACATGTACTGTTAAGGGTCATGAGTCTCAAAATTAAATCGAATGCAGAAATTGAGTCTTGACAGAATCTGAAGGGATAATGTCTTAGCTTCTCCAATTACGCAGTTCAACATTTGGATAAATCATATGAAAGTAAGTATTTAGCCCCATTTTTCATAATCACTATTAATGAGAACAAAATGGGAGCTGAGGGCAGAGGGAGAGAGTTCTGACAAGATAAATAGCATATGGGGTGTGTTGTCAGCCACAGAAAATCAAGGCTGTTTAAACCCCCTAAACAGCAGGAAGGAAAAATGCAGGGGAAAAAAAAAAGTAGAAAGAATAGTGGTCATGTGTTATTGTCAGTGACAGCCTCTGTGTCAGGACTTTTGAGATCTGCCTTCCCAAACAGCACTTAGGGTTACAGAAGTATCATCTAGAGCTCCCAGGATGGTGTGAATGACTGATATCCAGAGAACACCATTTAAATATTACCTGTCTGTGCTCTGCAAGCAGCACTGAAAACACCACTAAAAAAATTCATTAAAAAACCCACAGATTTTACCCCCTGCCTGGTCCCTGTGGGTGCAGGGCAGGTGGCTGTGTACACCTTCGGTGGCCTTCTCTTTGTGTCAGGGCAATAAAACCAAGAGAAACAGCTTTGCTTGCACAGGGTTTTCTCCAGCTTTCATGCCAGGACACGCGCAGGATGTGCAGGGCTTTAAAGCAAGGAGGGGAAGGTATAAATTCCATAGTCATTTTCTATCATCTCGTCTGTCTTTCCTGCTTTTCAAGTTGAAATCACTTTAAGCATCTGCGGCAAAATTATTCTTATAGAGTCTCTCATTAAATTAGATGTCTCTGAATTGAATTCATTTCCACTCCATTTTGTCAGCTGCTAATGCAGCAAGAGCCAGATCCTGCTCAAATTGGTTTTAAGGTTTGGTCCCTCTTTTTTTTGGGGTGGGGGAAGAAGCTGGGGTTTCACACGTGTGCTGAGTTCTTCCCCACCCTGAATTCCTGCCCCGCATTTTGGATTCTTAGGAAGCATCCACTGCTCTCACTCAGATGCTGCCAGTGGCTGAACCCTGATGTTACAAATCCTAATGACTCACTAGGATCCAAATTATATCAGAATATTCCTACAATACAAAGTACAAGGCCACCTTTGGTCACTGAATTAGAGCTACAATATCCTCACGAAAGCCCCCAGCAGTCCGTGCTCTGAGCCACACACGCGCGTTCTGTGCTGCTCCGAAAATGAGCGGCATGCGCTAAACCTCTGCTTTCAGCCATAAATATCCCAGCAATCCAGGGGCAGAGGGACTGTTTCGATATCTCATGCAACATTAGCAGCTCACAGATTAAGCACGTGGGGCCTGGGAGATTATCTCCTTGAATCAATATAAGGCAGGGAAGCAAACAAACAGCTGGCTGGGTTCCCCAAAATAAAAGCGTTTGATTGTGGCAAGCTTCAAAGCAACTGGTTGACACGAAATAGGTTGGGTGCCCTCCCCTGCTGTGCCCGAGGAGCAGAGGGTAGCACGGAAATAAATAAACATCTAAAAATTACTGCTTACTCCTCCCCCCGCTGACAAACCGCCTCCCAAAGAAAAGCCGGGAAGCGAGGAAAAGTGCCCCAGAACATATGGCGGAATCAAGCACAGGATCCCCGTAGGTTTGGGTTGTACAAGTAAATATTAATCTGGGGGGGATACTGGGGGTTGAGATCAAAAGAGCTGCTCCCGTTTCTATAGGGAAAGGGAGCGCTTTGATGTCACGGCGTCTTCCCTGCGCCACCTAATGAACTGAAATTGTGACACAGTGACATCCTGCTAGGTTTGAAAGCACTCAGCACAACGACACGTCCTTGGGGCTTGCTGCTCTCTTTTTCCAGCAGCCTCCTGTGCCAGGGGGAAGGGTTCTGTTGGTGAGGGAGGAATAGAGGTGGAGGAGACAGAGGGGGCTCTGGGGAGTGAGAGGTGAGCGCTTCTCCCTCGGCTGCACACGAGGAGAGCTAAAGGGACTCACTCCAGGTCGTGCCTGACCAGGAAGGATGGGCTAGGGATGCAAACAGAGGGGAAAAGCATCTTGGCAGAAGGTGAGTGAGCCCAAAGCCCCCCACAACCCAAGGCTGGCGGGACCAGAGTCATCCTCACCCCACACTTCGTGCCTTCCATCCTACAACACCCAGCTGGAGCCACAGCACCCTCAGGGGATAATGGACATGAAAAGAGTCTCAGGAAAATGCAGAGTCAGAGGAAGGATGAGCTCCTTGCCCAGGTCCCAGGGAGGCAGAACCAGGCAGAGAAAATATCCAGCAGGTAGAAAAACCATCCTCACACAGGCTTTGAGCCTCGGCTTGGTCAAACAAAGGCCCTGAATATTTCACCCAGGCTCCCAAGAGAAAACCACTGGAACAAAACCCTGTGCCCCCACCCCGAGGAGGGCAGGGGAGAGCAGGGAATACCCTGCATGGGATGGGCACAGCTGCCCAGACCCCCATTCTGGGTGTCATGTGCTCTGGGGAGGAAACCAGAGAGAACGGAAATAAAATAAATCCTGATAAACTGTGCAGTGAAACTCTCAGGGCAGGCAGGGAGGGAGGAAAGATGTGAAAGTGGGAAGAAGAGATGGTTTTTGTCAAGAAGGATAATTTTGGATGATTTTGAGTGGGTCTCCTCCATTGGGAGGTGGTTGCCCTGCCATTACCTATGGAGTGTGGGGTGGTTTATTGGTCTTTACTGGGAGCACCTCCTTACCCAACCTGTGGCTCTTGGCAAGGACTGGGATCCCAGCAGACCCTGGGCAACACCACGAGTCAGGGCTGCACACAGCGCTCAGCCAGCACAGGGTTAAACCCAGTTAATCCCAGGGATTTACTCCGGATTAACCCAGGGAACTGAGAGCAGCATTTGGCCCTGTGTAAAAGGGTCGGGCCAGGATTTCAAGTGCAGAGGAAACCCAAGAGCATCACCAGCTCAGGGAGTCACAGAGCTGGGTAAGAGAGTTGCTGAGGCAAGTTAGGAAATGTAATAGAGCAAGAGAGAGCTGCTGAACCAGGCAGGGAACTGAAACTTTATTCAATCATCTGCTTTACTTATTTCATAGCGAGGAAATCCATCTATTCCTTGGACCTGTTTGTGCAGTGAAAGCTCTGTGTTGCCACGAGGCGAAGAAATGGTTAGAGAGAATCAAAAGGGTGATGCTGAGCTGCAACCTGCCTTAAAATGCTGCACCCACGTAGGGAGAATAAAACCAGGAATTAGGGAAAAGAGCTCCATGGCCTTTCCAAACCCTAAGTGTGGTCTGATCGCTCTTCAGCAAGACACTGGGACGAGGAAGGCATTAAGGAGAATGACAGCTTGATGGGTTTTAGCAAAGCATCATGGCACTGTGACATCGCCTTTCCAAAAAATACTGTATTTGGGTGTGTGCACATGGAAATCCATGTCCAGACACACCCACAGGCACAGCAGGGAAGCCTGTGAGGACTCTGGGTGTCATTGGAACAGCACGAACACGGCACTGAGCAGTCCCAGGGAGGGGCACAGAAATGCACCTGCGTGATTTCATCAACTCAGAGGTACACAGAGGAGTTTGCAATAGGGCTCAGGCATCCTGAGACCCCCCTGAATCAGGGGAGAAAGGCAGGATGGCTCCCAGCACACATCCACCCCTGCGGGAAGTGGATTCTGGAGCAAGGGAAAGGATCAATCACATGGAGCTTCTTTTATAGGAAAAGCTGCACAGGACTGACTGGGGCTGGATGCAGCTCCCAGATGTTGCATGTAGAAATATTCAGTAACAATAATTATTATTCTAATAATAATGATAATAATAACAACAATAATAATTCAGTGGGGAAAGGCTCATCTTGAGCAAACTAAAGCAACCTTGGTGTAGCCTCGGGGTGGGTGGCTCCACACAAAATCATGTTGTGGTGTTGTGGTGTCCAGGACAGGGGGTCAGCACCCATGGGCAGCCCCAAGGGCCACCCATCACCCTCCTGCACCCCTGTGCAGGGAAAGCACCAAGATGGGAAGTGATAAATAACCTGTGTCTCATGGAGGGATGTTTCTGGGTGTGAATTAGAGCCTCACCAGCCTCCAGCAAGATGCCCCTTCCACAGCACGGCAGCTCCAATCTAGGACAGGTTTCCCTTCAGAAATGCCATTCCCCAAATCCCACTCAGACTCAGCTAAGCTGCATTTCATTATTTTTTTTTCCCCAAATCAGCCTTATGCAGATTCCACCCTCTCCACTGGTTAACTCCTGCAGCACCAGGACACACAAAATATCTTTAAGGGCTTCAGGAGGTTTTTGGTTGTGGGAATCCTAAAATTTTGAGACATGACACAGCACCTTAGTGAGTCTGTCTGGCAGTTTGATTTTTAAAAATTGGCGCAGAGGTCTGGGTGATTTATCAGCCATTTTCCTCATGTTCCTGATATCACAAGACTTCTTTACATTAAAGAAGTGCTGTTTTTAGAGCACTAAGGGTGCTGTGCCAGAAGAATGTAGATGTTTACTGCACTTTCCCTTAGCTCATAGCTGCATTTCACCAATAAAGTGTGCATTAACCACTATCCAATTTACCCAGGAATATCTTTGAGTAACTCACAGTAGTTTCATGTTTGATTTGTGCTGACAGCAGATGTGGCCATTCCCTTAGCTGGGCAGAGGGACAGAGCAGGGGGACACTAATCTTTCTGTGAGCTTCCCATGGTGGACACCTCCGTGCCTGAATCAAGGCAGTGATGCTTGAACTAAAAGTTCAAAATTAGGAAGGAAGAGGAAGTTCAGAAACGATGAGAAGCAGGCTGCATCATCAGATCCTGCCAAGTCAGCGACTCAGGATAGTTTTAGAAATCCTGAACATGATTTAGGCATCCTGCTAGGGATATGAGTCCCGAATGGGAATCCCGTTCATAACCTTTGTTTTGCTGCATGGATAACACGGAAAAACACAGTCAGCCAACCCCAAATGATGGTCCTTGCACTGCCCTGACCACGGCGTGCAGAGACACAGGGCTGATCCTGACGTGGGACAGAGCCTGCCCTGGCGGGACACGAGTGGGATGTGGCTGCAGGTGGAGCTGGAGGAGCCGGCAGGGCGGTTACTGCGCAGGGCAGCTGGGATGGGATGCTGGGTGCTGGTGTCGGGGGGTACATCTCGGGCGGTGAAACAGGGTGTGCTGCACCCGGCCTGCACCCATCCCTTCCCAGACCCATCCCATCCCTATCCTGCCCCCTTCCCGTTCCTATCCTGTACCCATACTACTCCTATCCCGCATCCATCCCATACCCATCCCATCCCTACCCTGNCCCATCCCGATCCCATCCCATCCCATCCCGATCCCGATCCCGATCCCGATCCTGATCCCATCCCGATCCCATCCCATCCCATCCCGATCCCGATCCCGATCCCGATCCTGATCCCATCCCGATCCCATCCCATCCCATCCCGATCCCGATCCCGATCCCGATCCTGATCCCATCCCGATCCCATCCCATCCCATCCCGATCCCGATCCCGATCCCTCCCCGGTCCCGTCGCCGCCGCCCCGGGCAGGCCCGTGCGGGTGCTGCCCCCTGCCGGCGCCGCGCGCCCCTGCAGCCGCCCCGGTTGCCGCGGTAACGGCGCGGGAGGAGGGGGCGGCTCGGGGCGACCGAGGGGGACTGGGAGGGACCGGGGGGGTCCCATCCGGGCTCTACGGGGCCGTCCCGCCGCCGGGGCTGCAGCACAGCCGCCGGGGAAGTCCCGAGCGAGCAGCGCCGGGGCGGGCGGGCAGCGCCATCCTCGTCCCCGTTACTCGGGAAGCGGCCGGGGCGCGGAGCAGATTTCCATTCTGTGTTGGGTATTACCTTAACAACGGGCCGGGACAGGGGCAGTGCCGGCCGGCACGGAAATATCCCCGCTTCGGAACATCCCCTCTTCCAAACATCCCCTGCTTCCAAATATCCCCGCTCCCAATATCACCGCCTCCAAATATCCCTGCTTCCAAATGCCATCACCGCTCCCACGTGCTCTACTCGCAGCTGCTGCTCCCCCCTCCCCGTGCGGTTTTTCCAAGCCCCCCAAATGCCCAACCTGGGATTCCCCCTCCTGCCGTGTCCCGCCCCCACACGGAGCGTTGGGAGCGCGGTGGGAATTGTCCCGTGGGCTCCGGCGAGCGCTGGCCCGAGCCCTCGCCCGAAGCGGGGTACCCGCCACCGGCAGCCCTCTCCCTGCTGCCTGATTGGGATTCGGCCCGCATGTGGGCGGGGGAGGGTTGAGCATCCCGGAGTGAGCCCGCCCCAAATTGCAGCCCGTGGCTGCGCTGCAGCGGCCGTCTGGGTGGGGAACAACGGGCCGAGCACTGCCAGCATCGCCAGCACAGGAGGGGGATGCAGAAATGCCGGGAAGAAGGAAGGAGGTTGGGATGCGCGGGATGGGAGCGGTGGTCCCAGTGAGGCTGCAGCCCCGTGCTGCAGCTCCCGAGCCCCCGAGAGCAGGTTCCTGCCCGGAGAAGGTTCCCCGCTCCCATCTCTCGCTGCACAGAAGCATTACGGTTTGCAAGGATTTCCCCCTCATAAATTAGTATCTTCCAGCTGTTTCCTTCCACATAAAATCTCTTCTATTTCTTCTCTTATTGCTTTATATAAACAAACATGAGAGCAGTTCGTTCTAAATAAAGTTATTTGTCTAAGTAAATTAATATATCATATTCTCTCCTGAAATATAGAGAGCTATTTGTCTCCAGAGAAATCATGTTGAGTGACATAGTATAACCCCATTCATTTGCATATGCAGATATGTCTAATTATTCAACTTGCAATTAAAGGCTTGTGTGTCAGCAAATGAGACTAATTAGAATCATAGAATCATGGAATCGTTTAGGTTGGAAAAGCCCTCTAAGATCATTGAGTCCAACCGTTCTCCCAGCACTGCCAAGCCCACCACTAACCCATGTCCACAGCTTTTAAACCCCACAGGGATGGGGACTCCACCAGTGCCCTGGACAGCCCGTGCCAGTGCTGGACAACCCTTCCAGTGAAGAAATTTTCCTTAATAACCAATCTAAACCTACCCTGGTGCAGCTCGAAGCCATTTCTTCTTGTCCTGTTGCTTCTCACCTGGGAAAAGAGACCGACTCCCACCTGGCTACCACCTCCTTGCAGGTAGGTGTAGAGAGCAAAAAGGTCTGACATTACAAGCAAGAGGATGGATAGAATGAAAGGAATGGTTAAATAATGCACTGTCCCCAGGATTTTCAGTAGCCCTGTCCCAGTTTCCCAGCTGCCCGAAGGAAGGCAGCAAGGCACCTTCCACAAACATCAGAGTCACTTTTACACTGTGAAGAATGATTGGATGATGTGTCACATCTCCACGGTGTGACACGGGGCCCAGCACCAGATCAGCCCTGCTGCCTGCAGGACCTGTGCCCCTCCCTCTCATGATTGCCCCAGGTTACCCATCCTGCTTAAAATCAGGAGACATGGATGAATCCTGGAAGTGTTTGAATTAGGAACAAAACTATTTGTATCTGGAGACGGCTGAAACAAGACTTTTTGGCCTTTTCTTCAAAAATTCTGGCTAGATTTGTTAGATTATGGTTGGGAAGCAATCCTCAAGTTGCTCATCGGATTGTTATTCACAGAACGATATAAATAACATTTATCATGGTCACTCAGGACAACGTTTTCACAGCATGCACTTTGCAAACCAAAATAAATGCATTTTCAGGTAACAAGTTCATTTTCAAAACTGTTATTAGTTCTGGTGGAGCCACAGGTAATTTTTCAGGGGTATAATGCAGAGTAAATGCAGAAATTATATTTAAGAAAAATAAAAATGATCACATTTTGATAATTTTCAAGCCAATACCTCAGGTAGACATGTCAGCCAGGTTTCACAATACAGGAACACAAACCACATCTCTCCCATTTCTGATGACTGCCTTCCAATGAGAAAAATTATTCTCTGGATGTGCCTTGTCTTGATTTGAAAATAAAACGGGATTTAAAATGAAAGAAAGGGAAATGAAACAGTATCATCAATGCAAAACGGTGGCTTGTTCTGTTGTTTTTCTTTTGAAAGGAAAAGGAGAAGAAAGAAAATTAATTTCTAGTTAATCCAAATAGCTTGGAAATTGTTATATTTATCTGCTGGGTGAGGAGAGAAACATTGAAGGAAAAAAACATCTCTGTCCAGAAGCACCTTGCTGAAAAGATGTTTTATAATCATCATTTTGCCTTTTCTATCTGCTCTGACATTTCAAGGGTGAAAAAGCACCAGCACAAAATTGTACGAGCACTTTATAGGTCCACAGATCTGGGTGTGAGAAGTAGGGGTCTTCAGCTTTTCAAGAGACCTAATATTCCTCTCAGGACCCCAAATAAGAGCTGCATTTTCACAGAAACTCAAACTCATTTGCTCTGCCCGTGATGCTTATGGCATCTTTCGGAGTCCAGCGGCTCTGGGCACTCAGGGGCTCGGAATGTCCTCTCTGTTCAGTTCCTGTATTACCCAGTTTAGTGGGATCTCGTCCATCACTGGGGCTCTTAGTGCTTTTACAGCAATAGCTGGCCTTTCCCCTCTTCAGCACATTGACTGGAAATTGAAATGATCAGGCTACAAACAGGGCTGTTTGAACTGGCCTGGCTCCTGTTGCCTTCTGCATCGTGCATCTGGCTGGATCACAGGAGGCTTAAATCATTTTTAGCATCTGGGGATCACTGACAGGAGTAAATAAGTATTATATAACCTTCCCCAAAAAGCATAACAAAATAATAACAGGGAAATGAGGTTAAGTGAAACCATTTCAATAATGTTGTAGGCCTGCCTTCAATCAATGAACGCTGGGAAACTCAATGTCTTCAGAGGCTGTGATTTCATTTGAGCTCCCTCCCCTGCTGAACTTCTCTTCACAAAGCAATGAGTTAAAGACTTAGCAGCAGATTCATAATACATCCAAAATGTACCTTTTGTGTTTAATATTCACTGGAATGGTTGACTTTGCTGGGTTTGGTTATCGAGAGGAATAATAGTTTTCATTTTCATTGAAGCATAAGATATAATTCCATTATCTTTCTTTCTTTTATTTTCTTTTTTTTTTTTTTTGATAAAATAATCTGGAAGAAGTAGAGCAAAATGGGAGAAGAAATGATTCTACAGACATTGTTAATTATGTATCCATCATATAAAATAGCAATAATAGCATAATAATTTTTCATTAAATAGGGCACAGGAATATTTGCAATCTCATGCTGTCAAGTAAGAAATGGCTTTAAAAAAACCCCACTTATTCTATTTCAATAACACTAACTAATTTTGGAGCAATTAACACTAAATTTAGGTACCTACTAAGTAAGAATTTGACAATTTGATGGTTTGTGCTTTTCTCTATACACATTAAGCCCAAATTCAGTCCCTTTAACTTCACAGGCTTAAAAGTTAGGCACCTGCTCTAAATTAGGCACCTGAACCAGCAAAATGGTTCAGGGACAGAGACCTTGGACTTGGCCTTTGCCACCAACCTGCTCTGTTTTCCAGCCCACATCTGGCTGCAGAACAATTGCATCACCATATTTTAAATGAATATAATTGAAAGAGGTGCCACCCTGTTCTCCCTGCAGGGAGCATCTGTTGAGCATTGATCTTAATTTCAGGTGGTTCAGGGTGGAAATGAACTGACTCCAAGAAATTGCCAGTATTTCATCTGGAATGCAAAGCTCCTGGTGCCTGGTAAAGTGTTCAGGGGGCAGGTTCAGAGAGCAGCAGGGTGGAACCTCTCCTTTGCTCTGCTTTTCCTGTTTCTGTGGAACACAACAATGTTTGAAGATGCTCTCAGTTATAAAAACTCACTGATGAACTGGGTAACACTGAGGCACCTCAGCTTTTTTCCTCTGTGAGTTTATCCCACGTGTCTGTCAAGGAATGCCATGCTCCATGGAATGGGAAAATCCCTTTGCAGGCACGGAGGGTTTTCTCATTCAAACAAAACCCAGCAGTTCTCATTCAAACACAACTCAGCAAAGCAGACCCATCCTGCAAAACACAAAACAAGGTTTGGTCCTTGCAGAGGTCCAGCATTAGAAAGGGCAATTATTGCTGGTGAAAAACTCAGACCATTTGATATAAAGAGCATGAGAAGAAGGAAAGAAGCTGCTGCTGCTACCGCTGCAGCTTTAAATTAAAATGCTGCATCAGCCAGTCCCTGAGGACTTGATAGAAATCTAATTAGTCAGACAATCTGGCACCAAATGTCCTAATTTCCCCAATCCATGTGGGATTTGTGTATTCTCTTATTCACTGCAGTTCTAAATTTCAACCTGAGCCTTTCTAACCCCTCTCTTTTTTCAGCGCAGACATGGGACTCCAGAGAAGGTGATCCCTATCAAAACCTAATTGTTTTTCATAAACCTTTAATTAATTAGACTCAGGCTCATGAAAGACACTTAAAATATTAACAGTTTGTTTAGAGACAAGTGCTGGATGAGGATTGCTGCAGCCTTGTATTTCCATGAGAAACCCAAATGTAATTAATGTGGGTGGGCACAGGCTCCATGTGGGGTCCTGAACTGGGAGTCCTCCCCAAAACACACTGGGAGCTGCACGAGGAGTGTGGGCTGGGCCATGGCCAGGAGGATGGAAGCAACCCTCTGCAGCCAAGGGTAAGGGCAGGAGCAGCCCTGGAGTGGTGAATTTTAAGAAAAGCTCTGGAAAGGACCCAGAGTCCCCCCAGGGTGGCTGTAGATGGCACAGTGAGGACAGCAGGCTCGGGAGGCAATTAACCCTGTCCTGGGGGACCACGAGCTCCTGGAGCAAGGTGCTGAGCACCCCTGAATCCCCCTGGCACCCTTGGAGAGTGAGGATCCTGGCTCACACAGGATTAAGCCATTTGGGAGTAACAGATTTGATTTTTTTTTTTCTTTATTTTTTTTTCTCCAGAGCGGCTATGACCTGTCATGTCAAAGCTTTTTATTAAAGTCTCTTAATCCCCAGATTATCACCACAATAGTTTCACAGGCCCATTCCAGATAAGGCAGGCCCCATTGTAGAGATGCACATTGGAGGAGTTTTAATCTGCAAATTATTGGCATGCAAGACCATGAGGGGCTGCTTTGCTGTGTTGCCCGTTGCGTCAAGGGGAATTGAATATTTATAAAGATGACTTCAAATGGGCCATGCACTGTATTCCTCCCACATATGTGCAATCCCCATGTGACAGAGGGGCCCTGCTGAAAGAAAAAAAAACCTGCCTTGCCACCACAGCACACACGTGAAAGCCGGCCAGGCTGCGTGGAGAGAGGGTGAGCAGGGCCAGGGGGAAGGGGCTGGTCCCCTCCTCCAAACACCCCATTTCAGCCACAGAGGATGCATGATTTGATTTTTGTCTTGGTTTGAAAGACAGGTGTCTGCTAAGGAAGGCAGGAGCCTCCGTTGAAACGAGAAAAAATAAAAATGCAACCCCCTTCCCTCCGAATTATTATAATTTTGAAATTAGGGGCTTTCAGGCAAAGATATGAGGAATAGGAATAACAGTTCTTTACTACTATATATATATATATGTATAACAAGGCACACAAACAAGAATAACTATGACAGTAACAGCAAACAGAACTAGTAACCCTCTGCCAGCCTCCTCGGCTCCAGGCCCGTTCCCCGTTGATGCAGTTACGGTCACAGCCGGCAGCGGCGCTGGCAGCTCCCGGTGAGCAGGGCGGGTGCGGTGGTTCCCCCTGGGCAGGCGATCCCGGTGTCTGGCCGGACCCTCGGGAACAGCAGGCTGGAACAGCAGGGATGAGCACAAATCCCGGGTAGCAGACGAGATGTCCCAAACTCCCAAACTCCGGCAGATCTCGGCAGGCAGGGTGTGCGGGGCTACCGTGCAGCGAAGGCTCAAAGGAACGGCAGGAGCAGAGCGGCCGCAGCCCGGCTCCCAGCGGGGCAGGGAAAGGTGGGCTTAGGATCCCGGGGTTTCTCCCTGAGGCACGGTAGAAGGAAAAGCAGCCGAAAAAGCAGAAACCTGCAGTGCTGACACAATGGCCGTCTCTCCTTCTCCGTCCGAACGCCGAGAGCAACTAACTCACAAGCCCAGGTGAAAAAAAGAGTGGCCAGTTGGACCCTCCCCACTGTGGCCAGGTCTTTTGTCTCTCTTAAACACCCAGCAATTTGTTGTCCTGGCAACATATATGGGGAAAATTCCTCAAGAAACAAAGGGAAACAGAAGGGGAACCCCTAAAACCCCAACAATTTTTAAGAGAGAAATTATGAAAGTGGAAAGGCAGAGTTGATGATGGAAACTCCATTTCTTCCTTGAGTGCCGGGGGAGGACAGCAAACAGATAAAGTCCCTGATAGGGATCCTGCGCTGACACAAAATATGCCATGTGGAGTGAAGGCTTATGCTGTATACAAAACTAATTAGCAGTTACCTTCTAGATTAAAGAACAACTCAAGCATCTGTTTCCCTGAAGCGTTTTTAAAAAAAGACATGGCCCTCTTTAAAATAGGCTGACAGATTTTAAAATGTCACCTCTTGGGTCTGGGGGCTCCCAGAGGAGGTGCTGGGGAGCCCAGGACGGACCATCCCCTCTGCGAGGTGTTCCCAGGCTGTTGGTGAGCTGCAGGGCAAGGCAGGAGGTCCCTTTCTTTTCCCTGGAGGTGTTTGTACAAACACTTTGCTGCATCTCACCATGAGAGGCATCAAACAAAACATTAACATGGAAATTCTATATAAACAGGAACCGATTGGGAGCATCGCAAGCCTGAGCAGGGTGGGCTCAGTGAAAAGGGGAGCAAAGCCCCTGGCACGGAGCTGAACCTCCCCAGCTGCATGAGGGAGGCAGGTTTAGAGATACAGACGTATCTGCACATCTGCATTCTGCAAGATGAGCAGCTCCTCCAGGTCTCCCAGCAAAGGTGCTGCTGCACAAGGCCAAATCCTGGCTACCACTCATAAAAATCCTCCTCCTGCGGCCCCAGCTCCGGGCCAGGCTGCAGCATCCATCAGGGCAGCTCAGCCTCAGCCACAATCTGAGAGCTCCTCTGTCAGTAGATGGGGCTGAGGATGGCCCAGGACAGGGCCTGGCTCTCCCTGTGTTATCTCCTGATGCTCCCCAGGCGAGGATGTCACCGGGATGTCGCTGGTCACAGATCTGGCTCAGGATCTGCAGGCTTGGACTCAGCCCTGGCTCTGCCACAGCCTTCCCTCACGACCTTGGACCAGCTGCTTAGGTTTCCTCCATACCTGTTTTCCATCTGTTAGCAAATGGCTGGGTATATTAAAGGGTTCCTGGGAAGATAAGTAAACTGTGAGGCCATTATTAGCTATTACACTGATAGGGCCCAAATGTTCCTATTTTCTGTAACAGCTCAAGAACTTAAGCAGGCACTAAAAGGCTCTGGAAAAATAAAGCTTTGCCTTTCTGGGGTGCTCTCTCAAAGGAGGGTGGTGTGTCTTCCCCTAGAGCCAGCTCTCCATGCACTGTGTGAAATTGCAATGCCCTTATTTTCCCTAACAGCCCTCGTTCCAGCCTGTGAAATGGCCTTTGGCTCGTGGAAACCTTCCAATGTGCTCAGTGTTACCTGCAATGCCTGTGTTAATCATAATGTGCAGGTGCCAGAGCCTCCAAAGGGAAGGAGAAGGGAGAGGCCAGGTAATTGATCTCTACACAGCCCCAGCAGGAGCTGTTGCATTAGTCCAAAAATTACTTTGCTTTCTTGTTCCCAAAGTTCTTGGGAGTATGAAACAGGAGAGAAAGTTGTCTGTGAATCATCTGTCATCTCTTTTGGCTACAACCTTCTCATGTCTCGTGGAAAAAAAAAATTATAAATAAAGTGTGGGGGTGGGGGAAGTGACTAATTGAGTGCAATAATTAAACACAGATCCCAAAAAAGCTGAGCATGTTTCTTCAGCCATCAGCACCCTGAGTGAGGGGTGGGAATGCCTCCAGGATTTGCAGGACTCAGCTACTGTGGAGCAGCAGTGCAAGGAGCAGTAGCATCTGGCAGGATGCAGCAGAGGGTTTTCATGTGATGCAGCCAAAGCAAAATGCTGGGGTTGGACATGCTCAGGCCTGGGCAGTGGAGCTGATGCAGGGAATTGGCTCTTCTTGTTGCCCTGTTTGGAGGAAGCCAAAGTAAAGGAGGGTTTAATGCTGCAAGGAAATGTAAGGTGAGGAGTAACACCAGCAGGCAAAGTCAGAGCATCTTGTGCTCACCTGGGCCACCAAATTTGCAGACAAGGCCACCAGCTGCCCCCAGACATGTGAATGTACTAAATTAAACTGGTACCCAGCTTGGAAAACTTCCACTCCAGCCAAAAATATTTGCAGGATGAAATACCAGCATCAATATATCCCGTGTGCCAAGCAGAACCATTTGTCTCCAGTTGTTCCCTCTCTGCTTCCATTAATAAAGGCAGCCGAAGACGCACTGAGCACATTCCCTTTCAGAAATCTCCCCAAACTTGGTGACATTTGGAATCACAGGAGGCAGCTGCGCTGTGAGATAAAGTTAAATGATGTATTCAGACACGGCTCGGCTCGGAAGGTTGCATCTTTCACGGGAGCCTGACGCCAAAACCCGAGTTGTGTTCCTCAAATGTGGAATTACTCTTCCTCCTGGTTCACACATATTGATGAATACACTGGAGAGACGGCCGGATTTCTGCAGAGCACCGTGCTTCCTTTTCCTGACACACGGATCCCCCTGCCAACACCACAGACCTAATTAGTGCTCCCTTATTTCTGATTGTTGGGGTGCACTGTGTGCTGGAAGAGAGATAGGCCCTGAAGGCCAGAGACAGAGCCTCTTTCTCTGACCCAGAGGTGACCCTGGGACTGCATCCAGGTCACCGGGGATGGGCTGAGAGAGGACTGTGGGTTTCTGGACAGTGTTGGACCTATGAGATGGGATAATTGTAGGTTGTGACCTTCTAGGGTATTGTTTACCTGTCACCATAATAGGCAATGTCTGTGCGCTACCCCAGGTGGTTGGGGGGCACTGAGGTGAACATCTTTCCTGTTTCTATGATGTGATATCCTGTTAGGTACTGGTATTTAAGGGAATTTCTGATATGCAGTAAAGGCTTTGCACCTTTTCCACCACGTGTGCGGAGTCCTTGCCCTCACATGATTACTGCACTGTTCACCGGTGAGGAAGCACGTGGCACCTCTCCACAAGCCTATAAATGCTCTCTCGACACAGACAGGCACCACATTGCAACGTGTGGGACAGAATCTCGGTGGAACCGGCACTTCCAGTGGGATTTAATGTCATGGTAGCCAAAACAAGAGGGGCCATCACCCCAAACACAGCCTGGCTCAGCGAGGCAAGGGATGCAGTTCTGAGTTTCCCATCCTTTACCCACCACGTCCCTGTCCCCTAAAGGCCACACACTCCGCTCCTGGGTCAGCTGTTGAAACTGGACTTGTGGGTTGTCCAAAAAATCCAGGATCAAGGCTTGGTCATAAAGGCAGGTGTGATTTGTGCAGTTTAATATAATACAGCAAATGCAAGAGCTGGGAAGAAGAAATGGCAGGGACAGGATGAACCCTGGAGACCCAGCTGTGAGAAAGGAGAATTAGGAAACCCCTTAAATGAAACAGAAAGAGGGAAGGGGCATATCTGCCTTCAGGTCTCCTCCAAGCAGAACCAGGCACATCCCCTCCCAAACCTGGCCAGCCCTGCAGGTCAGAAATATTGTGTGAATATGCACTCGAGGTTATTGTTCTTCCCATGCTGGGGAGAGTTATTTGGAGTCTCCTGCTGGCGTTAAATTAAATTACCCATATAAATAGCACCGGAGGTGACGGACAATAAATCCCACTGCAATGCAAGCAGGCTGCTGCAGTGGGCTGAAAGGTAAGAGCTATTGTAACATTCCCTAAAAGGCACCTATTTAAGTTACATCTCGTCAGACTTCACCTGGTGTAAGTTACTTTACAGCCCTCCCCCTGCAATGATATCCAGCTCCTGCTGTACAAGAGCCAAGCCTACCAACTGCCTAAGGAGTGAGTAGCAAAGTGCCTTAATTATTCCTATGGTGTTATTTTTGGGTTTCCACTAATTTTGCTAAAAATCCATTTGAGTGTCTCTATACTTAAATTTCTAACATTTTAAAATAGTGCTTCTTATAGATATAAAAAGGGCCTGCTCAACAATTACTTTCTTTTTTTCTTTCCCCTTAAATATCCATCTCACTCTGCAAGGTTACTCCCTACTGCTCCTTTTTAAGATTAAAACAAGAAGTTAAAACAAGTGAGACAATGAATTTTCCCCGGGGAAGCTAACAAAATTCATAGCCCAGCAAGCAGCATCTCAGGGAGCAGTGATGCCAGACATGTAGAGGTGATGTAAAATGCCTGAAATTAGGAATATATGTAGTGTTCAGAAAACAGCAACAGCGAAAGGCTCAGCAGTTTTGTGTTTCACAGGGGTATGGGTGACATTACTGGGTTGGTACCCACCAAATAAAAGCACAGATAGGGTGAGAGGAAAATTGGAGCCTTATTTTTTGAAAAAAAACAGAATCTCTCTAAGGCAAATTAACCCCTGATGTAAACCCACTAAATCTGATAGTGCTACTGGGCAACCAAAGAGAACCTGGCTCTTTTTCTTTGTTTTCCACTTATTTTAGAGGATACAGCCTGTTTTTATGCTGCTGGCCAAGAGAGAGAGTGTGAGGACTGATAGTCAATTCAAGGCTGTAAAGTGCTGCATTGCTGTGAAGTATTTAATTTAGATCCTTTTTGTGTTTCTGGGGATGTAGCCTGAGCTGTCTACAAGAAAAAAAGGTGAGGTGCAGCTCAGAAATTGCAGCCATGTAAAAAATTAGGGGGGATAAAAAAAAAAAGGACAAGAAAATGAAACAACAACAAAAACCTATCACAGAGTGTGAAATTCACCTGGGTCCCTCCTAAGGGGTTTGCACATTGGTGTGATTAGAGTCATATTTATAGGAAAATCTTGTCACTTCTCCTCACACTCTGTGGGGCTGTAAAACACATCACTGCTGCTCTCGGGTTTTGGAAGAAGCTGCTGGAAACAGGTGAACCTGTGCAGGAGGGGCGAAGCCTGTGGTCCAGGAGGACCCTACCCACCTAAAGGGTCCTGAATAATGTACAAGAGCAGGATTTCCTCCTGGTAACCTGTAAGAAATACAGGCTGGCATTAAAATTAACAAACGAGCAAAGAAAGGCTCCATTAAAAACTCACATCCTCATTAGCAGGACCTTGCTCAGTTGTCAACTTAAAAATCTCCACGTTCTTCCAGAAGACTTATAAAATATTGTAATTATAATTGCTGCAACCAATGACACCCCAAGCACTTTGTGTGCTGCTGAAGGAACAAGTGGTCACATGAATGAACAGGAGAGTGAGAGGAAGAACCAGAGGGAGTGGAGGAGGTGATGAAGAGGCAAAACAAAAGAGAAGAAGAACCCAAGCCTGTGCTGCAAATCTTATTGCTCATCTAAACCGATATTTGATTTCTGAGCATGTCATAACACAGCATTGATAGATCTATTTCTCTTACAGGGCTGTCCAGTTTTATACATTTCAGGTTGCCAGTGCTGCACTGTGAAACCTCACCCAACCCATTTTCCCCAGGAGGAGCTCCTCAGGCAGAAATGGGGATATTTTTTTTTTTCTGGTTGTCACAGGGATGTGCTGGGCACCTAATATATATACATTAAAAAAAAAAAAAAAAGGCATGCAGAAAGCAGCCAGAGCCCTGAACCAAAAATAAAAGCCTAAACAAGTGCACTGAAGTGTAAGGTTAAACGGAGAGGGAAAAGCCATTAGGGACAGTAGAGCTTTGGAAAAGTGTAGAAATAATTCTTTAGGAGAGAGGGGTGGTGAAGTGTATCTTAAAGACAGAGAAGTCATAAAAACATGGAGAGCTATTGTTAGAGCTAAAGACAATACAAATTACTTCCCCCAGTCAAAACTGACTCTGGCAGAGATCTCTGGTCTGGAGTAGGATGGTATTTCTGACTGTAAACTCCTTTCAAGGCCTGGCTGCCTGAACACAAACAGAAGCAACGTTGTCACCACAAAAATAATAAAACAGCAATCGTTTTGTTGGCTTGTCACATATTACAGCTAATTATTTAATTACTCCAATTTAAAATTTTACTAGATTTAGCATCAAAGCATAAAAATCTAGTGATTGCAGTGTCAGAAAGGAATAATATAATTAACGTATTTAGTAGTAACATATTAAACTGTTGATTGCACTGCATTAATCAGCAGAGATGATAGGATCCACGGGAGCTGGATGGAGCACAGGCCTGCGTGGGACTGGGCTGCCTTCCTCCCCGTCCCATCCCTTACACATCCAGGGGATGGGAGGTGCTGGTGTGGAGGAGGGTGTGAGGAGACAGGCAGGTCCTTTGCTCCTGCAAGGGTCTGTGCAGGCAGGTCCTTTGCTCCTGTAAGGGTCTGTGCAGGCAGACTGAGAGGAGCTGATGGCATCACTGCAGAGGCACACGCCGAGCACTCTGCACCATCCCCACAGCCAGGCCCAAAGCACAGGTGACAAATCTGGGCACATATCAGACTGTGAAGGCTCTTTTCCCCAGGGATCTGCTGGAGGTGCCCTGAAGCTGCTCAAGTTTGCCCAGACCCGAGTGCACAGACCTCAGCTTCCCACTGTTCCTCCCACAGGGACACACGACTCAGATTGAAGCATTTCAATGAACCGAGGTCTAACACCTGGAGTTATCCACAACACACCAAGTTCAGAAGCAGGTGGGGGATGCTCTTGAGGCAAAAAATGTATTTTTCTGGTCACCTCCAGAACTGGCTTGCTGGTCACCCAGCAATTAGAAGTAGAGAAATTGTTTCTGCCTGACATAACCCAATGACATTTCTCATTCCCTCCATGGCTCCGGAGGCAGGCAGCCAACAGAGGGAGCATGAATTCCTGAGCAGCACAACGTGCCTGGGCTCTGCCATCCCCTCGGCTGTTTGACTGCTGATCGTGCTGGCACACAATCCAGGAGGCAGCAAAAGGTGCCAGCCTTGGAGGAATAACGTGCTCTGAACCCCCTTCTCCTGCAACAGGACCTGGAACAGCTCAGCTGCTCAGAGGACCCTACTCCAACCATGAGCAGTGATCTGAAAATAGGAAAACGAAGCAAGACACCAGTTAAGGCAGGGCCAGTCTGGAAGGAAGGATGTGAAACAGCAAGATAGGATAAGGGTTTACATTTCTGAGCTTAGCTCTCTTCTACAAAATACTTCCCCGGTCAAAAAGGGGAAAGGTAGTAGGTGAAAAAGATATCAGATGAAACATACAGACAAAACCAGACATAACTGCCTAATAATTACAAATCACACCAGTTCATTTTTTCAGATTAATTTCTGTCTGAAAAGACACATTCTGTATTGCCTTTTCTCCCTCTGGAAGCACAGTGGTCTGCTTGCCTTTCTTTTGAGACACGTCATGTTCTCCAGCATCACAGATATCCATGCCCACAGCAGAAATGCCCCCTGCACCCGTCCGGGTTCCAGACCCACATCTCTCCACATGCACTTTGCTTTCCAGCCACCCTTGGGACAGATAAATAAATGTTTTTCTGTGGTAGAGCTGTTTCTTTATCCCAGCTGCAAATGCCATTATCCTATAGCTTTATCTAAAAGTTACAGATTTTTGTTAGTATTCACATCAGAGCCAGGTTTGAACTTCCCAGTGTGCTGCTTCTTAGGGACAAGGTATGTTCCTGAACAAAGTTTGCAGGGTTTCACAACAGCAAGTGAAAGGTGCACATGGACAGCAGAAGGGCACATCAAGCTGATACAAACTGCTAAATTCCAGACTGCCCCAGCTGCCTGTGACTCCTCATCCACACATAAATGAGGCATTGTTGCAAGATGAGCACAAACTGTATCCTTCAAATTAAAAGAAATAATTTACTTAGTTTTTTTTTTCCCTCCCCAAATAACAGAATTCGAATATATTATTTGAAAAATTACATTTTCTTTTTCCTCCTCACTGCGTCCAATGATTGTGGTGTGATTATTAAACACTTCATAAATAATAATGTGACATTTTTAGATTGTGTGTCTGATTAAGCAGCCATTCTTCTCTCCCTGACTGCGGCCGTGGACAGATGAGATTGCTGCAGACGCCGCAATCTTTGTGGCTCCTTCCCTGGGGATCAGGGATCAGAAGTCACCCCGTAACCCAATTAAATCCGAGAGGATATGAGCTGATCACTTCGGGCCAGCTCCAAAATTCACAGCTATGCATGGGGCATCCTGGCATGATCTTCCCTGAGCAGCAGCTCTGACCCATGAACACAGCTTGATGTATTTTCCAGGGGGGATGTTTTACCGAGTGAGTCACTTTCTGTGCAGTGGGCAATAATTTTACTCAAGTAGGGTTTGGTATTAAGAAGCCTGCTCTAAGAGCAGGCAGTTCCAGATGAAGAGAGAACTGAATCAGGGAACTGAAATATAAAAGACAGGTGTTACCTACAAGCAAGTGAACTTGAGAGATAAATACTCTCTCAATGAACAATCAGAGGACTTTGAGGATCAATGCGTTGCCTCCTCAAAAAGTTGACTGCCCCTTTTACACAGTAAAAAAACAAAAAATAGTAAAGTTATTTATTAAATAAAAAGCCAGAATCCAGTGGCATTTATCCCCTGGTTATTGCAGTGCTTTGGATGCAGCTGTGCCTCTCAGAGCTGCCACACAGAGCAGCACAGATGTCCGTGACAGGGACCATCTCCTCACCCACATTCTCCCTCGCTTAGTGTGGCATTCGGGTGAGTTCATCCCAGTCAGAAAACCCAAATGCTTTCCCTTTTTTTTCCTGAGCACAATCACCATTTCAGAAAAATGACCAAAGAAAGCATCCCCTCTCCATAAACCCTCCCAACCATCTGTCTGGATATTACTGACCTTCCATATTATGCAGGCGGGAGGTGGAAAGGACGGGATAAGGAGTGTGGTGGGGGGGGGAGGTGTGGAAAAATGTCTTTGCTGTAACAATGACTTATTGCATTTGGATAATCTCTCTTCTTGTCCCGCTGCTAACATGGTAATCTCTCTCCACCTCCTGCATGTCAATAATGCAATAACCTGCTCCCCGCCTGCATCAATAACACAACAGCCGCTCTCCGCTTTCAGTGGCACTGATGAATTCTAGAATTGCAACAGCTCAGATGGTCCATGCGAGCTCGTCCCTGCCTCCCACCCTCATTACATTTTAATTTCACTTTAAAGACAGTTGCTACCAGCATTGTTTGGCTACAGCTTCTGTAAAATAAGCTCAGGCTGTGTGTGAACTCGGGAGGCTCCTTGGCTCAGCACAGGTGTCGGGATATTTTCTATCAGTGTGGTTTCTTTGTATATTCTCAATTGAAAAATTAAGGCAAGATTTGCCAAAGACTTAACTGGCCAACAGCTCAATGTATTCTCCAAAGAAGATGCCCTAAGCTCAGCACTTCTGAAAATCTGTTACTTATGCTCAGTGTGGCAGGTCAGATGCTCAGCTCACTGTCCCCATTGCAACCTCCAAATCTGTGCCAGTTACACTGATACCAGTCCACCAGCTATTGATTAATCAGTGTTGGTTTCAAGCATAAACACACACAAGTGCTCTCCCCAGACATGTTAAGTAAATTGTGGTTTAAAAAATTTTGATCTGATAACAACAGCTAAAAAATCATTAAAGCCAATGTGACAGGATGGGAAAACTATCTGAAAGCGTAATCAAGTATGCTTAATATCAGAGAGCATATGGCAAAAAGATCTTGTAAAAGAATCCTTAATATTGCAGTGGGCCTCACACACTGATTAATATCACCTCCTCTATAGTCTAGCATGGATAGATTCAAGCAGAAGCTGATAATTTTCAGAAACGCCGCTCTTCATAATGATAGAAGATGAGATTTTGTGAGTTATGTTGAGAATTATTGGCAAAGGTTAGGTGATTTCCCACTGGTGCTAGAGGGAAAACATTGCTTGCAAATTACCAGCATTTGTCAGTACTAATATCACATCCCCCAGCCACCTCAACTGTCAACATTAATAGGTGTCTTTACAGCAAAAAGGGGTGACGATAGTCAGGCTTGATCAGACCTCCAAATGAGAAGAGGAGCATGATACGGAGAATAAAGACATGGAAATGTGCTTGCAGGGGCTCCTGCCTCAGCTCCCAACATCCCACCCGTCGCTGTGTGGGTGGCACTGCTCACCACGCTCTGCCAATTATCACATTTGCTTCCCTGTTTGCTCCCTTCCCATCTCTCCCTCACTTGCTGGGTGGATTTCACTGAGCTTCTCCCATCCTCTCTCTTTCCAGTGACTGCTCTGCTTTCACCCAGCTCTCATTAGCCCAGTGTTGCTTTTTCCAAGAAGTAAATGAAAAATGCTTTTCCAAGAAAAAAATGCAAGATGCAAGGCTTTCTGAAAGGCTTCCTGGTGCCTGGGTAATGGCAGGCCTTGATTATTCTCCTAGCAGTCCCCTGTACAGCCCTTGGGCACAGAGTGGCTTGGATCCCATGGCAAGGAGCCCACAGCTCCCCAGAGGGAGGTGAGAGACAGGGGTGTTTACCATGCTTCTGTCACCCACCCTCCCTCTCAGCTGGGCACAGCAGCAACTCTATCTATCCCTTGCAGTATCTTACCCCCTGTTAAAACCTTGGAAGCTTCCAGGATTCCTAGGATGGCAAGGTTTGGATGACTCTGGGGAACAGCCCAACACGCAGCTGTATTTACCTGGTCTGTGAGTGCAGAGCTCCTCAGATAAAACCAATACAGGCCAAGGTCTACAGTGCTGGCAGGGTACTAATCATCACTGGTGCTCAGCAGTTAATTAGTGTTGTGCTGAAGAGTTGCTAGGGTGTTTTCTCTCCCTGCTTTCCCTCTGTACATGTCATGGGAAAGGACCTGACAGCGCTTGGATTTCAGCTCTGGTGACCTGTCTTTGTTTCAAGCAGGCAAAATAAACCATGACTTCACTCCCTACATCTTCATCTTGCAGGCTGCTCAGCCCATGCAGCTGGGGACAGAGCCCAGCTTTGTCCCTAAGTCAATGCACAGGCTGATGTGCAGTTTGGTGCCCCAGCCAAGGAGAGCACAGAAAATGCAGACATCTGCTCTCATGAGCCTTTCAGCATTAATTTAGCTCGGCCACAACCAGAGATAAAAATCATTTCCATTTGACTCCTCCTTCTGTCAAACTGAATAAAATATAGTTCACTTCTTCACCTCACCTGGCCCTCGGTGATTAGCATTAGCAAATGCAATCAGCCCGTGGCCACATCAGCACTCTGCATTAATGCAAAACTGGGGGAGGGCCTTGGCTACTATCAGCACAGAGAGAGAGCCTCACCTTTTAATATGGTCATTCCTCACATGGCTGCCAGTGATAAAAGAAGCTGTCAAAACAGACAGACAGCCCAGCCCAGGCAGAGATGGGAGAATTCTGGTGATTTCTCAGGGAAAGAGAAAGAAGAACACTCAGTAAACACTGCACAAATCCTCAGGAGTTACCAGTCATGGAGTAACGAGGTGTTCCTTGCCACGTAGAATCACAGGATCATAGACTGGCCTGGGCAGAAAGGGTTCTTAAAGGTCATCTTGTTCCAACCCCTGCCATGGGCAGGGACACCTTCTCCTAGACCAGGCTGCTCCAAGTTCTGTCCAGCTTGGTCCTGGGCACTTCCAGAGATGGACCTTCCACAACTTCTCTGGGCAACCTTTGCCGGTCTCTGCTCAGACAACTCTGAATGCAGGTGCAAATGCTGATTCTGCCAAAATCCTGCATCTGAAGGGCCAAACCACCATCAACAACAAAAACAGCTTCCATCTGAGGAAGGCTTGGTTCTTGGATTGTAAAAACCTCAATGTCATCCCTGAGCAGTGAAAATATGAAAATTGTCCAGTTTAGTGCTAAACATCTCATTGTAACCCTGCCTGTGACCCCGTGGTTCTGCAGCACACACCACCCACACAAGCACACATCCAGATAATCCAAGGAGTAATAATCGAGTCTTTAACAGCCTCATTCACCCTCTATAAAATGGGTGAAGGGACACAAGGCTGGTTGCCCTTGGGACTGGACTGTCAGTGCTGCTGTGCAGCAGCTTGGCTTGAAAAACTGCACACAGGATCTCAACCCACATTTAGAAGACTTTTTTCCTTAAAACTGCTTTCTGTGATCCAAAGAGTTGTTGTTTTAAGGCAGTTGAATTCATTATTCTTCTCAGATAACATTAAGTGCTCAAATGCATTTTTTTTTCTATTCCTTTCTTTCCTTACACCCTCCTCTTTGGCAAACAGGACTCTCAAGTCCCTTCTGATCACTAATAACATGGGCTTTCATACCCTCCTGGAACAAGTGAAATTTCTTTGACGTCTTAACTTTGCACGAATAGATTTTAATGAGGGAATATCACCTTGCCTTGAGCTAACTCTCTTCCTTTGCTCTTCCAAGGCTTTTGTAGTCATTTCCTTGCAACTTACAGAACATTAAAGTTCAGCAAAGTGTTTGAACACTGCATACCATTTCCTCAGAACTTTGTTTATTCACTTCAGACTGTCACAGGAGGGACACACTTTCAAAGATGTGATGCAAACCAGGCAAAGGAAGAACATTTTCTGCAACCCTGCATTGTCCTGACATGGTCTCTTGTGTCATCCTGGGGAGTTGCATGCAAAGGCACTTCCCATTGGGTGACACTCAGGGTGATGCTGGTAATGTAAATCAGGCTCTGATGTCATGGTGCTCAAAAGGGTTGAGAAGCCAGACAATTCCCATGCTGTCATTTCCAGAAAGGTTCCCAGCCCAGAGAGACACCGGGGGATGGACTTTCCTCAGAACAGTTTGTCCTCTGGGGTGGAGCAAAGTGTCCCTGGGAAATGTGGCACAGCACTGAGATCCCGGGCAGACGTTCACTGAACCCACGAGCAGGATTCAGCTGTCCCCCTGCAAACCCTTCCCTCTGCTGATAATTTACTATAATTAAGCCATATGTAAGACTCTTTCACTCTGTCAGAAGCAGAGACCTTCTGCTGCCCATATGCCAGAAAGATAAATGAAGGGCAAAGCTCCCGTGAAGAAGGCAAACTTTTTGCTTCTTGATTAAAGAACAGTCCAGACCCTTCCATAAATGTGTCTGCTGGTGCCCAGATGTTTTGATAAACGAGCAAGATCCACAGTGAGACACATGGAGTCCCCAAGAACAGCCAAGAAATAGCTGGTGACCACAGGCTCTGTGTTTCCAGCTGCCCTACAGATGTAGGATTGGGGTTTTACCAGCATCGGGCCCTACCCCTGGCACAGGTCACTGCTGCTAGGGCTGCCTCTGTGCCCAGATTTACACCTGGGTGTAAGGGCAGAGCAGCTGAGGGAGGCTGGGAAACAGCCACACCCTTCTCAGTGGTGCCCACTGGGAGTGGCAGTGGGCGCAAATTGAAGCGTGGGAAATTCTGTTTAAGTGCATGGGAAAACATTTTCCTGTGAGGGTGAAGTACAGGAAGCAGTTGCTCAGAGGGGTTGCAGAGTGAGAATGTCCTTGGGGACATTCAAAATGGGTGTGGACATGGTCCTGAGGTGGCCCAAGGGGGGCTGGACTAGATGATCTCCAGAGGTCTCTGACACCTCAACCATTCTGTGAGTCTGCTCCATAGTATGGAGGAAGGAGCCTGAATTTTGAGCTCTTTGAGCTGTCAAAACTGAAATTATTCCAATTTCTTAAAATACCAGAGAAAGGGGAGTTCTCATCTTATAGACAATTTTTTTCTGCAGATTTGCCAGGCAGAAGAGAGGAATAACTGCTGTTGTAGATCTCACTGCACTTCAACAAGTGCACCAACAAAAATCTAAATAAGCTCAAACCTTTCACGGAATCTACGGTAAATTGTTAGCTGATGTGGGTTTTTTAAAATTGTAAATATATAAATAAGAGCAAGAATCTAGAGTTTAGTGCAACAGAAACAGAAAGCTGATTCAGCAGAACAAGGCATAGTCATAAAAGATTTATTACGCTTTATCAGCAATATCCACAGTCTTTCTGTGATTAGAGTTGCATTGTGTGTAATTATCTTATAGAAATTCTGCTCTTTGATGTGCTTTATCCACCATGCTGAAATACACTTCAATTCTAGTGGGTTTTCATGGCTGACTGGAATTTACATTAATTCCTTTGGGCCTGCAGGGCCAGCCTGGTCTGTTGCTAGCAAACTCTTCATAAATATTCATGTTTTATATATATATATTTGTGTGTGTGTATATATATACACACATATATATTATATGTAATTTTGTAAAGTGACAGCCCTAGAAACTCTGTTCTCAAAAAAAAAAAAGCTGGAAAACAAAAATTCTGCTTTCCCAAGAGTGATCCTTGATTAGTATTTCATAGTCCAGCCTTTCCTCCCTTTTACCACGAATTAGAGAGTGATTGAAATGTTTACAGCAATTTGCAAGCAGAGGTTACACTCTGCTTGTAATTTAAAATGTCCAAGTAAATTGAGGAAATAATTTCATCTCAGTTCATTAAGCTTGATTTTTCTTAATCAGAAAAATGCCTTTTTTTTTTATTTTGCTTTTTAAAGTTCCCTGATTTCTTCCTTACCCCCTATGCCCATCAAAGACTGCTATCAGCCAGGAAAACTACAGGTGTTTGCAGGACAACCTGTGTAAGATGCAAATGCTTCAAACTACCTTGGCTGTGTACCTGATTGTGCTTTTGTGGAGTTCAGCATGGGGGAAGTAATCACCCTCAATGGGAGCAGAATCAATTTTCTGAATAATCACTTCCTCTTTGGGAGATGCTCAGGACCATGCAGGAAGGGAAAAAGACTGGAGAGCAATGGGAGACAGAGGTTTAAAGAGTTTGGGGGGGTGGTTTATAAGCAAAATTCATTTTGTTCCCATGTTTGATAACTAAATGGAGGTTACTCTGATTAATTATGTCCAAATAATGCTCAGAATTGAAGATCTGTGCTGTTTCCAGCAGCAGATACAGTTGAAGTGAATGTAGGAGTTACAATTCTGTCTGTTTTACGTGAATCTCACCTCTGTCACCTCTCTCCAGGTGCTGTTCTGTGGATATGATTTGGTTTTCAATTCAGCAGCAGAGGGAGAAAATGCACAGAGCTAACGAGCAGAATCCATCATTACAAATCGAAGGGCCAGGCCACCAGTGGGTCTGGTCACCCCCCTGACCCAGAGAAGTCACAAGAAGCCAGGAGCAGAAACCAAACTGTGTCATCAAAGGCCAGACCTTGTTTCTGCAGGAGCCTCACTCCTTCCCTTCATCAGGACCAGAGCTGGATCCCCCTGGACACCACTTGGCCAGGCTTCCTGTGGGATTCTCCATGCCCAGTGTCATTCCAGCACCTTCCAGGGCTGCAGCTGGGGAGAATATTCCACAGTCAAACCTCAACATCAGGAACATTTCCCCAGCCCTTTCCTCTCAGCTGCAGGGAGTAATTCATCATCTACCCATGGATTTCTAAGGTGTACATTGAATTAGATTGGATTCCAGGTCAGGTCAAGAAGGGAATAACGTCCTCCATTGCCCCCTCAGCCTGATCCTCACCTCTTTCCAGCCTCCTTCTGGGTTCATTACGTTCTTCTTTCCAGATCTTCCTATGACAGGTTTACTGAATGACACAAAATCATCAACAGCCACTTAATTAGTTGTTGGTGGTGGTGGTGTCCACCAGATCTTGACTTGTTTGTGTAGGGAGGAGTTAGCAAATCCCATTTCCTAACCGTGCATCCATGCTGCTTGCCAAGAGATGAGGGGTGAGGGATGGAAAAACCAGGTTCCCCAGTCCTCTTTGTTTTCTTCAGTCTGAATGGCAGTGGGTTTGAGGAGGCTGGAAAACACTGTGCAGGCAGGTCTGGGGAGAGCAGACACCACTGAAAACCTCTGTGCTGCGAGGAAGAAGAGAGGGAGAGACGAGATCGGTACACTGGAGTAAGAATTGAAACAAGTTAAGAGCTGTATGCTTGTTAGCTCCTCACAGCCAAACAATCTGCCATTGAAAGGGAAGAATATCAGAGTGGCTGTAAAGGAACACAGATTGGTTTAATAGCATCAGAAACTCTTTTGAAGGCAGCTGTGTAGCTCAGAGCAGGTGGGTGCAGCTCAACAGGGAGGCCTATCTCTAGGTAGGGACTTTATTAGGGAGAAGAAAGGGTGGGGGGGAGGGAGAGATATAAATTCTGTTGTCAAGTAACATCACGCTTTAATTTCATGCCACATTATGACAATCTGGTCTGTGAGGCACTCCCAGTGTGTGGCTGCAGAGCTGCTGTATTACAGCTGATAGGCCCGGGAGACCTGCAGCCCTCAGCTAATTGTAAACCCGATTAAACAGCAGTGTGAAGAAGTTTGATTAATTCAATCTATCTCCATGCATCAAGGCCAGAACCAGACATGGCACGAGCCCCAAATCTTTGGAGTATCGAGGTCTTTGTTCTTTATGCTTAAAATAAAAAAATTTTAAAATATATTTAAAATTAAGCATAAGAAAATAATGAAATTATAACATTATGAAATGATGAAACATAAGTCACAACTCTACTTTTCTTCCTAGAAAATCTCCAACCTTTCTGCCTTTAGAAAATAATGCCAATGAAGCATTTCAATTAGCATCTTTATGTGCTTACCCAGATAAATTACCATACTAATACACTTCTGATAGACTTTCAGGGGCTTCTTAACCAAGGGCTTCTGATCCTGCTGAATTCATGGTCTCTTGGACAGCATGGATTTGGACCTGATTAATTTTAGTTGTTTCAATTGCAGAGAAACTGGCGATTGCTCTCTTCTAAGTGCATGTGAGACAGAGACAGAGGATGTAAGAGGCACTGTTCCTGCCATCCCAGCTGGCCTGGCTGGCCTTTGGGACACCACAGCACCCACTGCACTCTGCACAGAGCAATAAGTTCAATTCAATTATTCTACATGATTCCTAAATGCTTATGATACTGCCTTCCACCTCCCAAAATTCTGTCAGACTGGCAAACAGCACATCCAGTTTCTGAAGTCATCTGTTTGAAGAGCAGTTTTGACCAAGAAAAGTGTGAATAGTCCTAGGGAACATTTTGACTTTGCCAGTTTCTATTTGGAGACAACAGCAGCTGCACATGCTGGAAGTATTTGGGTCTTTTTCCCCACTAGGCAGGGTCTCCACTGGTTTCCAAGGAACTGAGGGATTATTCCATACTCGATTTGCAGAGAAAAGAGATCTCACAAGTCAAGTTGCTCTTAGTGGTCTCTTTTAGTCTCTCACTCTCTACAGAAACTAATACAGGAAATGGTTTAAGAGAGACGAGACTCAATTCTGTGTCTCAATAAGGGATCTGCACACGTGTGAGTAACTCTGCCCTCCCCTCACTCACGGCCCACTGCATGTGCAGTCACTGGTACCTCCTGCATCCCATATTAATGGGGTGTCTTACAATAACACTGGGAACAGAGCCACACAAAGAGTGATATTAGATTATTTCTGTTATTCATCAGTTTCACGGTTGGACAGAAACCTCTTAAATCTGCCTAAAGTGGCTTCCTATGAATGCCGGTGCTGCCACCAAAAAATAATATATTGTGCATACAGGTATGGCTTCCCTGCTACCCACAGGCTGCTTTTTGTGTGTCATTATAAAATACCTGCATGACCCTCCTAAACTGAATATCATTTGATGGCAGAAGCTGAGCAACTGTACTACTCAGGAGCCTGGAACCTTTCAGAAGCCTTCTCCCTCCTCTTCCTTTTCTCCCTCACCAGCAAACGTGGAGGACTTCCCAAGCCCCACCACACTCCTGGAATGCATTCTCTCAAAAAACCCATTGAACCTCAAATTATTATTCCGTGGTGAGAAAAGCAGTGAACAGTAGAAAATGACAGTTTACCCAAATGGAGGTGAAAATGCACTTTCTCCTGTACTTAAAAGAAATAACAGCTTTCAGCAAAGATCTAAATCCTAGCAACAAGCACTACATAAATGCAAAAAGGTCATCTCTTTGTTAGAAAAAGGTTACTTTGCTGAACACATACTTTAAAAAAATAATCTACTAAAGGAAGTTAAGCTTGGTAACATTTCTGTTGTATTTGCACATGGAGAGAACAGTTCTGTGCACTCCCTTTCAGGGCAGGAAAGTGAAGGACGGTTGATTATAATGAACAATTTTCTTCTTTGAGAGGTACAAGGAAGAGAATCTGAGATGTGTTTCAAACAAATGGGTACTTAAAAAGAGAATTTGGGCTCTGCTGAGCAAAGCACTGGTTGTCAGCTGTGAATTCATCTGGATGGCAATAAAGAGGGGCTTTACCTGCCCTGCTAGAAATGCCCAGAATGACGAATGCCCCTGAACCCTTGGTGCTGTCATGCAACTTTTTCCTTGTCCCCTCTCCTCCTCGGCTGAAAAAATACTTGGGGTAAAATTTTGGCTCCAGCAAAGGACACAACAAATTCCCCTTTGCCTTCAAAAGAGAGAGGAGACCCCAAAGTTTGGGAGATGGGAGGCTCTAAGCCAAGAACCTCCTGTTTGAACAGACAAAGAGGCAAGGGGTGTGGAGAGAAACAAAGGCACAGAAGGCTGATCTGTGCAAATCCTTATTAAGCAGGAGAGTACATAAGAATAGGTTTAATTTCACTCCTAGTCAATAAAGTAAGAGGCTCTGCAAGCCAGATTGGGTAAGCTGCTGTTCAGAAAGAATCATCACAAGAAATGGGGAGGAATAAGCTGATGAAGCCAAATGTTGAGGGAGAAAGGAGGGGAATACATAGCAGAAAGTATACCAGAAATGCCCAGAAAATATTGGTCCTGCAAAGGGCATCAAAGAGAATACAACATGTTATGGGCTGCATGAAACAAGGACTCTAAAACACTTGAATCTGATTCAGAAGGATGCTGGTGGGGAAAATATCTCCATATGGTTTATTAACCTGGTAATAATCTATTAACTCTTATGTGATTCAGCACAACACCCTCTTCCCTGGACCAAGCTCCAGCTCCAAGATAACAAGTGTTCAGCAATTACCACGTCTAAACAGACATATAAAACCTGGGCTTTTTCTCTAGGTTTCTTCTTGTCTTTGGGTGAAACTCTGCCCTGTTGATGTCAGGTGGAAGCTGCTGTTGACTTTACTGGGAGCGAGGATTATGTTGTCTTCTGGGGGAATACAAACAGTTACCTCCAGAGCCATTAACAGAGGGAAGAGAGAAATCTCTGGTCAATAATAAGCTAAGCCTAGGAAAATAAAAATGCAGTTCTCTGTCACCTTGGAAAGATCAACATCATTTGTCATGTGGTGTTTATTCAGCAGAACAACAACTGCATTTGTGCTTTTGAAGGGAAATGAAAGGGGAAAGTAGCAGGAGGGGGGAACGGGGGAGATCTGAGCACAGGAATGTACTGCCACTCCAGCCTGCTATCATTAAACCACATCAGAACCTCATAATCGTGGTGTTTAATTAAACAACAGAGGCATGGGTTTATGCATTAATAATGAGGCCTAGCACTTTAGCATGTCAGGCTAAATACAGTTTTAAATTAATAATGTAGCACCGCAGCATTAGTGAGAAAATGAAATCTTATTAACAACTTAATAAAGTCCCTTATTTGCTAAAGTTCCAGCTCTCAGGGAACAGTATTATAGCAAAGCATTTGTGTCCCTTAAGGGGGCAGATGGGAGGAGGTGCTGCTTTCTCACACCCTCCGTAATTCCATTATATATAGCTCCCCTAGTCACTAAATATTGCCTGGTGTCTGCCAAAGGATGCCTTATGGTGCTTCTAAACCTGGGTGTGACATGCTGGGTAATCTGCAAACGCTCTTTTCAGACACTCAGGAAGGACATTGACTCCCTTTTTTGCTGGTACTGCACTGGAGAACCAGCAGGGGATGGAGCACTGCCCACCATGCCAGGGCTCTGCAACCCTTCGTGTATGGTCCTCTCAGGGCCCGGGACTGCACACACTGCTCTGATGGAGACAAGGGACTGAAGCACAGGAAGCAGCTGAGAGCATGAGGAATGGCAGAAAGCAATGATTTCCTGGGGCTTCCAGGGTTTACAACCATCAGCTGACCCCTCACAATGGCCTCTATGAGCGTTCTTGGACCTCTGCTCAGTGTGTTTTATTTTTAGGGTGTTTTATTTTCAGGATGGACTGAGAGTGTGCATGGTGAGGCACTCCAGCTCTGCTGACAGGAGCCACTCTTAAAGCTACAGAAGCTCCAGCAATTTATAAGCAGGGTTTCATAAGCTTTCAGATTCTTGATTCCCACTGATTTCACAGACCTGGGCCACCTCAGGCACACAGTGAATCAGTAAAAGACTAAAGGCTGGAGCCCCACCTGCTCAGCCCTATAGCAGAATCCAAAGCCCAGGGCCAGGTTTCCACTTGTCCCCATGTTTGATGCAAATTTGCTTACCAAATTCCCTTAAATCCAGAGGAACAGCTCAGTACCTCTGCCATCCCAGTGCTGGGTCTCTCTCCACAGGCTTGAAAGTTCCATCTGAGCTCACTTTGCTGAGGAAACAAAGAACAGGCTGCAGGACCATAATGAAATGAGTAATGTGGGGACAAGATCCAAAGTCAATGAGCTGACTTGAAATAGCTGAGCATCAAGGCCATGGAGAACTGACAGCAGCAAAGCCACAACCAGCCACAGCCACGAAATTTGAGAGAGATCATTAAAAAAGATTAATAGAGACAGGAGCAGACAAGGTACATCCAGCTATGAGTCTGTCAAAGAAGGGTCTCTTTGGGATGTAAAACACTGATCAAACATCTTGTGCAGCTTGAAAATTATTGAATTAGGATATAAATCAGCCAGCAACACCACTGACTGTTGCAGACAGGACTGGAGGAAAGCAGTGGGTCAAATCCTGCCTTTGGTTGTGCTCATGAGACCATAGAGCTATTTCCTCTTCCTTCCCCTTCTGTCTGCATTCCCTAATCTTGCTCTGAATTTGCTGGACAATGTACCAACATAAGTAACTTTCTAGAGTGCTGGAAGAGCACGTGAATTATTTGGGTAAGACCCTAACAAGCCCCCTTCTCATGGTTACAGCTCCCTTAAAAATGATATATGAAAGTCTCCCGTATTAAATGCCTTCAAATTTAAATTCCATTTTCCATTATCCCACTTCTTGCTGCAGAATAAATACTGGTCTTGCAAGAAATTGGACATGAGATTCTCGCTGTGCTCTTTTCTCCCTCAGTTAGTGCCCAGTTCGATGGAATGAGGAGGAAGGTGGGGCAGAATGATCACTGGAGCTCTCCTAAGAGAGCTCAAAGCAGGGAGCAGATTTCCTGGCAAAGCCTGTGAGCCCTGCCCCGCATGCAGAGCCTGCCTGTCCATTCACCTCCTCCTTCAGACACCCAGGGAACGTAGGTTTTACTTGGAAACCACAGAGTTCGTGGGGAGTAGAAGCTTGTGCACTCTTTGTGCAAATGAAACGTCCAGGACATAAAAATCACCTTGGTGTGCCTTGTCTTCCATCTCCTCTGTTAAATAATAAATAGAAGCCTAATGGAACGGAGCATGACTGCAGGATGCAGTGCAAGTGAAGGCAGAGCAGACCTGCGTGCTCCCCCTTACTTCATCATCAGTGAGTAAATGGGTCACTGGTGAATCAGATCTAAGTAAATCTCCATCCCTTTTTTATTCTGTCTTTATCCTCAACCTACTGCAATGAGATGTGGCTCAAAATCACACACTCCTGCTGCAAAACACCAAATGGAAACATTACAAATTATCTCATCAAAACCCCTTATGTTTCTACTCTGAGCTCAAGAAAACTTGGGGAAATAAAGTTTTTCATTCTAGAAATCCTTCATTTGGTTTTTAATTGTGCAGTGGGATGTCTTGGGATCTGGTCTTTTTCTCCCCCTTTTTTTTTTAATTTTCTATTTATTAATATTTAATCTCTGCACAGTGCAGAAGAAAATCATTTCTGCAATAACATCAGAATGGGAGGGTTAGAAATCAATAGCCAAGCTCTCACAAGACACATTCAATCCCTTCTTAATCCATTTTCGACTGCTCCCTTGTCTTATTAGAACAGCCAAGTTTTCCCTCACTCGTTAGGCTGGGATATTCACGTTCCAGGAGGGAACTGAAAGCTCCCAGAGAAGCACAAACCTCTGGAAAAGCAGGAAAGAGAACAAAGCATTTATGTTTGGGGCAGAAGCCTAGACATCCTCCTGTACCCAAACCCCTACTTTAAAAACCTTCTGATGGAAAGCTTGGCCCCATTTCTGCGAATCCTGGCACATCCTGCATCCGCTGTCAGCCCTGACCCACCGGAACCTCTTTCGCTTTTAGCTTTTCTTCAGGGCTGGCTGTCACACCCAGCTCTCTCAAGCGCCTCAAGCATCACCTCCTCTTCTCATGGGTCAGTTCTGCAGAGGTGTAAGAGCCAAACAAGCACACTCAGTGAGAGAAGCCAGGAAGTCAGTGAGCAGGAGAATCGCCTTCACCTTCCTTAGTGCCTCTGAGGTTTAAGGATATGACAGCATGGGGTTGTTCCATGGGCTTGAGCACAGACACCAAACCCGTGACTGCCAGCCCGACCATGCACGTCCCACTAACCACACCATGACTATACAGAGTTACTCAGCTCTGAGCAGCCAGCCCAGCCCTTCCTTCTGCATCCTGCTGCTTCCATCAACACTTCCTTCTTGGCAAACCAAGCACCTTCCCACTGGTGTCATGCAGCCCCTCGTGCTTGCCTCCTGGCACTCGGGTTTGTTTCACTGACGGGAGGCAACACCTATGCTTGGACTCCAAGGGGGTAGCTGGGGTCCCTGTCACTGCCTTCTCTTCAGTAGTTGCATGTTCTGGGGTGGTTCTGCATAAGAGAATTCAAGCTCTCCCTGAAAACACCTGCTTTCTCCTCTCTGTGCAGGGTTCAGTATCTGTAGGTCCTTTCCCTCAGCAGAAGCAATAATGAGGGCTGTGCAGTTCTCAGAGGGTGTAGCCAGAGCTGAGGATCATCCGTGCATCTCCAGCTGCCATAAAGAACTTCATCCTAGTGCTAAAGGGCTCGTGGTCTCAGGAGACTCGAGAGGAACAGGAGAACGAGACTGGGGCTTGGGAGAAGCAAGAATTGTGCATCCAGGTTAAACATCCTGTATCCCATCTGCAATCTTGAAGTGGAGCCAGATGGGAAAGAGAGGATGATGTCCCCTTGTTCTCTTCAGGGGCAGGGTCTTCTGCGGCCCTGTGCCCCGGCAGCACATCCGAGGCTGGTCGGGTGTGCCTGTCCCTCCTCCCGAACCCTCCCCTGCGGCAGCGCGGCTCTGCGGAGCCACCGCCGCCTCCGAGCCCGGCTGATGCAAGAAGAGACTTTGCCAGCAGAGGGAACTGCAGACCGGATAATCGCTGCTTCCCTGCTGAAACACTCACCAAAACCCGTAGCTACGCTGAGTGTCTCTTCTACCTGGAAAAGAGATGTTTCAGACACCTCTGCCATTGCTCTTGACCAACTTTCTGCTGGTTGGTTTGGTTGTTGAGGGCTTTGTGTCTACGGGGACTGCTAAAGAAATCCATTCAAAAACAAGAAACTAATTGAAAACTCTCTACTGTATTTAAAAAAAAAATAATAATCCTTTAAATCCCTATAGCTATCTTCTTGCTGCCATCTAGTGAAGGGGAAAAAGTATGACTTGAGTGACATTAGCAGAGCAAAACCTATCCCAGAGGCTTGTACTTGTGAAACAAACTCTAACTTTGAATAAACTGCTTAAAAGCAACCTTCAAAGTTGCATGAAGGGTTCCCTTTTGGAAGTCTCCTTCAGAAAGTGCCCTCCTATAGGTCCTTAATGGACAACTGCTGGCAAAAGCCTTACTTTGTCATCACTTGTGTCTGGAGAGAAACCCAAGAGTGACAATTTTGTTTTACTGAAACTCTTCAGGCTGCTCTTAAAAGCTGTAGGAATCGTGGTGGTCTTTGCAGGATCAGGCACTAATGGAAACGTTCACTGCCTTCTGTACTACCATGAACACAAAATTACTGCAGGGGCATCGTTAGCACAGGCTCTGCACACCCACCTAGCTTCTCAGGAAGGTTTTATAAGCAGAATCAAACTCCTTGTTAGGACCTGAGTGAGTTTCAGGACTGAGAACAGAATCTCACATCCAGAGTCCTGTGCCTTAGCCTTGGCTAAGATCTTCCTTCCCCTAAATAAAAGCGGTATGTTTCTGCATCCCTCAGGAATTTTTGGGAGGAAAGCCTCAGCTGTGTGACAGACAAGTGGCAGACACAGAGTCAGCAGAAACACAAACACTTCAGCAGCTCCAGTTGTTCTTGCACTCCTGTCATGCTTCCATGACCTCCGGCTAGTCCAGGCCTGTGTTTTCAGCACACACGTGCCAGACTGAGCTCTGCCTGCTTTCCCCACCTTGAGCTTTTCTCTCTAGCTACCTACCATTTCCAAACAGCCACAACCAGCACAGCATTGCCACTGATTGTGCTTTTTCTGCACAGGTGTCCTTGCTGATTTCCTGCTGTTACACACAGGGGACGGAGCGTTCACCCACCACTTCCAGCAATTCCAGGGACCTTCCAAGCAGAGCAACTCTGCCCGTCCCACCACCGTTTGTACTCAGCAGAAGATGATCCAATCACACATTGTGATGCTTGAACACCTCTTCCACCCTCCTTGTGTTTGCCTGGAGATAAGATCCAAGCCCTGAGGATCTTACAGCAGTGAGCAGGGCTGTATGTCCCGGTATCCATAGCACAGGTGTGGGATTGCAACCTGACACCCGAACGCGCTCACGGCTCTTACTGTGCCCCTCAGCCTTGGGGGTCACTTCGGACTTTGCAGCGCTTTGCCCACCTCTGGCTCGATGCCGAGAAGGCGGGTGGGTGCCGGGGGGCGGTGGGTGCCCGCACGCCTCCGGTGGTCGCTAGATGTCAGCACGGGACCGCCAGCCCGGCCCCGGGGACGCGACAGACCCCGGCCCGACAGACCCGCACCGCGCCCGGGAGGGACAGACCCCGGCCCGACAGACCCGCACCGCTCCCGGGAGGGACAGATCCCGGCCCGACAGACCCGCACCGCCCCCGGGAGGGACAGATCCCATCCCGACAGACCCGCACCGCCCCCGGGAGGGACCGATCCCGGCCCGACAGACCCGCACCGCCCCCGGGAGGGACAGATCCCATCCCGACAGACCCGCACCGCTCCCGGGAGGACGCAGACCATCTGAACAAAAACCACACGACCAGAGCATGTTGGTCTCTCTTGAACCTGCTGCCTTCTGATCTGTTCAAGAGATTTTGTTTGGTTCTACTTTTGGTATCCAATTGTGGCTGGTAAGGCTGGAGCCGTGTTTCTCACCATTGCCCCCTCCTCATTTCCTATGGGAAAAAAATCCATCTGTGAGTTGGTCCCTCAGTCAAAAATGGTGTTATCCAGCTAAAGAAGTTTTTAAATGTAAGTGGCAGCCTTTGAAACCAATCTTACACATTTTGAGATGGATAATGTGTAGCTCTGAGTAAAGGTTTTTGCTTTGTACCTTCGTCCTACCTCATTCCAGCCCATTGGACTTCCAGACAGTGGGCACTGACATTGGGAGACCCACGATTTGGTTCAGGCTTTAGAACTACAGCTGAAATTGAAGAAAATACATAATTCTTTTAATTATTTTCTCCCTTTCTTTGCATTAAAACTGAAATAAACTGTAGCCAAGCTCTTGCTGTAGTAACAGGTGCTACAACCTCCAAATGCACTTTTTTCCTCCAGAAGGATGAGCGCAGTCTCCAAGCTGCAGCTGAAGCTGGGATCTGTAGTCCTGGAGCAGCCCCAGCAGCAAAGGATGGGCAGTGGCCTTGGCAGGCTGTGCTGCTCCTGCTTTGCTCCCTGTCCATGGCTCAGCAGGGAGGGTTTCCCTTTGGAGGCAGTTTTGCCCTGTCAAGCTGACGGAATTGAATTTATGGAGCCACATGTAGGGAATGCAATAACCAAACCATTGCTACTGCCTATTATTTATAAAATGTTTGTGTCTTACTGAAGGTGTGGGTCCTGCCCTGAGGAGCTTAGAATACCTGTTACAGTCACAGCAATGATAATCTGCTATTAATTATTAAATACTCACAACAAGTTTTGCTTATGTAAAACACTGGAAGAAATAAATCCCACTTTAAAGCTGGCAAATACTCAACATGTGATAAATTTATTTCCTGCTGCTTATATCCATTTTTCCCCAAAGCACCTGGACAAGATTTTATTTTCTGCCATGGTCTTCCACATGAATCACCCCTTTCTGCTATTTTTTTGTCTTCCTTTTTTTTTTTTTTTTGTTCTAGTCTAACACATCAAAATCTAAATTCCTGTTTCTCAGTTTTCAGTGAGAAACCAGGTTGAGTATTTTCAAAGATGCCTATTCACAGCTGCAATTCAAGGGAGAGGTCCAAAGCAAATTCTTCTGTGTGCATTTTTTGGTAGTATATTAAACCTGGTTGGATTTCAGACTCCTGCAGGCTCCAAATGATTTCTCTCAGCTGTGTGTTTTGGAATTATATATAAAGCATCAAATCCTTGCTCTGTTCTCCTGTAGCTAATGCACCTCCCAAGCTGCCCTTCAGTGTTGAAATAACCCTTGAAGAACTAATCTGTTTAATAAACCATGGGAGAGTCCATGTGAGAAGTGTTTGCTTCTAATTTTCAGCCCACTTAGATGCACATGACATCCTTAGAAAGGTGGCAACACTTGCAGCATGTCTTTACAACCAGAATTCCTGAAAGTTTGTAACACCACTGGTCCTTCTCATTGCAAGATCTTAACACATTACAAAAAAAAGCAAATCACTTCTAGCAGGGGACAATCCTGCTTTTAATATTTCCTCTACATCTTTTTAATGGGAATTATTTATGCCAGTGATGATATTCTGGTGCCTCCTTCCATTTGTCTGTTATCACTTGGAGTGTGGGACTGGCTTCAGAGATGGGCAGAAGTCACGCCATGCTCACTTGCATTTGAAAGTCACAGTGAATGTATAGAGTGTCACCATGAATATACAGAGTGATCTGTCCCAGGAGTAGCTAAGTGGTTCAATTCTCATAAAACAATTAAGTTACTAAAACCAGTAATTGGTCTTCATGGTTGGATAAGCCCGATAAGGGGAGCAAAAGAGAGATGTGACCATATTGTGCCATTCAAACACTGCAGGTGAGGTAAGGGAAGATCAGTGAGAAGTATGATGGACAAACCTGCTGCACTCTGATGCCAGGCTTGGACAGAGCCACTTTTGTGTGCTCCACTCCTCCAAAAAGCAGAAACACAACCTCCCAGATGTGCTCACAGAGCAGGGGAACAGCCTCATTCAGGCAGCAGCTCTGCAAGCTCGGCTGAGGGTGAATGTGTCACTGCACATCTCGGCTCTCCTGGCTCTGATGTGGAGAAGGAAGAGAGACAAGCTCGTCATTTCACGTTAGCGCACAGCACACAGGGAGGTGATGGGAAGAGGACAAGCCAACTACACTTTGGAGAGGGCCTGAGAAAAACAAACCACACTCTGGAAAAAGCCTCCTGTCACTGTAACACCCTGGCTATTTACTACAGCACATAACCTACCAGGTGCATCTGCAGCAACTAGTTGCATCTGCCTGCAGGCAATATCCACCTGCTTAAATCTACGTGTCATTGCACAGGATTCAGGATTCATCCCACCCTTTCTAAACAGACTTTTAAGAGGCCTGGACCAGGCACATGTTATGTGTGGAGAAAGCCTGGAATGCCCTTACACTATCTGTAAAACAAACCTCAGTAATGGGAAGCGGTCTCTGAAGTCTAGCAAAGAAAGAAACTGGGACCTCTTTCTGTTGCAATTAAAGATTAGGTCTTTGTTGTCATCTCGATGTGGGAATACGGGGCTAAGCATCCTGATTGTCCTTCTCCATGCAGCTCCACCTTTGCTTTGGATTCCCCTTGAGGTTCCTCCATGGACCAGACACCACCAGTCACAGTGATGATTCCTCCCACCCTGCAGGCCATGGTGTGGTTTGTCTCCTGTCCCAGTCTCACGCTTCGTTACTGGTACCCACAACTGGGGAAGACACAGAGCCCCTTCAGAGAAGGGCTGGGTCTAACCTTTTCCTGGCACATGGAAGGGAAACTCTTCCTGGCACTGTGAGCCTCTGAAGAAAGTGGGAATAGATGAGGCCTTTGCCTTGGAAATCTCCCTGCACAACAGGTCCCTCCTCTGTTATCCCCACCTAAAGCACCGTGACTGGATCTCAAGCCATGCCCACAGCTGCCAACACCGTGCGTGCCCTCATGCTTCCCTGTGCTTCCAGCATCCAGGGGCAGTGCATTAAACAGAGGTGATGCTCCAGGTGCCACAGGGAAGGGAAGGGAAGGGGAGCGCGCTNCAGGCAGCGGCGGCCGAGCGGGATCCCCGGCGATGGCCGAGCTCAAGTCGCTGGGCAGCGAGGCGTACCTGGCGCTGGCCCCGGGCTACGGGCCCTCGGCTTTCGCCTACGGGGCCGTGCGCGGGGGCGCCGAGGGCCCGCGGGGCGGCTACGCGGGGGCAGGCGGGGCGGACTTCCATGCCGGGGCGCTGGGCAAGTCGGCGGAGAGCAGCGGCGAGCAGAGCGGCGACGAGGAGGACGGCTTCGAGACGGGCGTGAAGGGCGGCGCGGGCTTCGAGCGAGAGGGGAAGCTGAAGGGGGGAGCCCTGGGCAAGAAGCCCAAGGAGCAGCGCTCGCTGCGCCTCAGCATCAACGCGCGGGAGCGGCGGCGGATGCACGACCTGAACGACGCGCTGGACGGGCTGCGCTCCGTCATCCCCTACGCCCACAGCCCCTCGGTGCGGAAACTCTCCAAAATCGCCACGCTGCTCCTGGCCAAAAACTACATCCTCATGCAGGCGCAGGCCCTGGAGGAGATGCGGCGGCTGGTGGCCTACCTGAACCAGGGCCAGGCGCTGAGCGCCCCGCTGCCCGCCACCCTCAACCCCTTCGGACAGTCGCCCGTGTACCCCTTCGGCGGCGCGGCCGTGCCCGGCTGCCCCGAGAAATGCACTGCCTTCACAGGAGCCGCCTCCGCCCTCTGCAAACACTGTAACGACAAGCCTTGACTTCTGCCTTCTTCGGGCTTTTCCTTTCTTTTGTTTCTTTTTTTTTTTTTTTTTTTTTTTTTTTTTTTTTTTTTTTTTTTTTTTTTTTTTTTTTTTTTGGTTGGTTGGTTGGTTTTTTTCTGTGCACTTTTCTTTCCACTGTCATCAGCCCTGGCTTCCTTCCATCAGTTAAGTCTGGGTTTTCTTTTTTCTTCTTCTCTTAAATACCCCCCTCCCCATTTGGAAATATTTGACAGTTCACGTGGACCCCCAAAACACCCACTTTCTACTTTATTTAGTTCACCCCCACACGCAACTTCATCTGTAGATTTATTTCCTTCCCAGCCTGTCAGTGGATTGTGAGCGTAATGTTGCTTTTTGCTTGCTCTGAGCCACAAAGTTTTTGAGCAGTTTTGAAACAGAACTATAGAAAAACAGAGAGGGAGAGAGATCTGGAAATGGAAACCTCAGTGAATTTGCTTTGGCATGATCGACCTGTGTTAAAAATAGATTAAAAGGAGGGAGGGAAAGCAAAATCCAGCTGCAAACTATGCAATGTTTCAGAGTCATGGGTGGAGGGGGTTCTGTGTAGCCAGCTGGGGTTGGACTACACCCGCAAATCCAAATGGAAATCATTTGGTCAGAGATCACGGGAGGGGGGAAGTCCAGTGCTCTTGCTAAAACAATTGATACTTCAAAGTAAGATGCTTTTTTTTTTTTTCTCTCGTAAAAAAATTAACCCGTTCTTGGACTGAGAGGAACCTGTGATTGTATGCTAATGCTTGCTGTTTGCCTGTTTCTCGGCTTGGTTAAGTTTTCCGGATGATTTTCCAAAGTCATTGCTCATCATGATAAACAAAGCAAAAGGTCACTTAACATATTTATTTGTATTAATAATAAATAAAAGACATGAATAACCACTTTCTCTGTCCTACATGTCTCTAAAACCAGCTGGCAGTCCGTGCAAAACCCGTGCTGGAGTCAGGTAAAGCAGAGGTGGACGCGGCAGGAGCAGCTGTGTGAACTTAGGGGAACGATCAGACTACTTGGAAAAAGCTTGTGGATATTGAGCTCCTTATCAGCAGGGATTTGCGGTTTTTTCTCCAGTTTCCCCCGAATCACGAGCACGCAAAAAAACATTGCTTACATCTGACTCTGAGTTAAGCAGGTAGGGGTTTAGGTTGTGTATTCTGACATTTGCTGGGGAATGCTGTGCCCTGACAGTGGTGTTTGAGTGGGGTTATTGTAGCAGCGAGCTTAGCTCCGAGCACACCCGTGGAAAACATGGCAGGGAAGGAAATCGCTTAAAGACTGCTTATCCCTGTGGCTTGGTTTTCTGTTCTATCTACAGCTTGACCCTAGATCTGCGTCTGGGGTTTGGGCCACTTAAAGACTGAACCAAAAATCTCTTGCCGGTATTGACTGTGTCCGTACAAGTTACAAAGTGCGTCTCTGGCTTGGCTGCGTTTTCGATGTCGCTTGTGTTGGTTTAATTTGGTTTTCTGGTTTGTGTTGTTCAACGCTTTGGTGCCTTGTATGCTTCACTAGTCATTATATAATAATAATAATAATAATAATTGAAGTGCATTCAGTGCTTTCTGTTCGGGTTGGAAATACCCACCCAGTGTCAGAGCAATCGTAAACTGGTACAGTCTCAGCCTCAGGGGCTCGAGCTGTCCGTGGCCATTTGTGTTAGGAGTGGGGTGTAACTATTTAGGGTTATTAAACCAATTTCCATGCCTGTCGCTAGTGTTATGCTAATTTCAAAAGGACTGCCATCCCTCTGAAGCGCCTGTCCATGGCACTTAATTTTAATTAATACATTTCCAAAAGACTTTTTGTGTTTGGAAAACGAAGTGTGTGATTAAGCCTTATTCATAAAGACATATGTTTAAAACTGGTTCCTGCTTGTTTCCATTTATATATCTTCATTTCTTTCCTGTAATTAAAAAAAGAAGAAAAAAAAAGAGTAGTTTTACAGAACAGTTTCTCTTGTACCTTTTTCCATAAAAGAAAATTTTGAAAATGCTCTTAAAACACATCTGATGAAGCAAAAGCCAACCAAAACCCCTAGTGAAGCAAAAATTACTGAAAACTGCAGATCAGCAAAGGTCACTTAAAATTTTGCAGACTGAGTTGTTGCTAGGAAATAACATGAAAAAATAAGGCCAGTTTAACAGAGAATCACAGTTTTTAAGTAGCTGTATGTTATGGTTAAAATTATAGAAGACTGAGAATATTTAAATGGAGATTAGCTTAACTGTTTGTTTTTCACCAAAACTAAAATAGTTGGAGAATAAAGTATTTAACAGCTGAATATTTAATCTGAGTTTGGTTTGGTTAAAGACTTAAGGCTAAAAATAATGGAATTTGTAATTGCTTCTTTGTCAAATAATTATGCCCCCCTCCAAAAATCTCACTAATTTCAGAGCCTAAAAACTCTTCACAGTCTGTTACAAGCTATTTTTGGAATGTTGGGTTTTAGTACAGTGATTGTTTTAAATCTCTTCCTTTCATTTACATCAGTAAAATCTTGCTCTTACTATCATACCTACCTAGAATCCTAAATTTCTACCTTCTGAGAGTCCTTGAAATATTCAGAAGTCTCTTCAAGAGCCCACTTGGAATTAAACTGTCTCAGGAGGCTAAGTATGGAATTTCCAATACAGAAGAAAAAACCTGCATTAAGAAAATTTTTGATAGGGAAAATAGCAAATTTGACTATTTAAGTGCTGTTAAGAGGCCAGGTATTAAAAACAAGTGCAGAATTTATTGAATTAATAATAAAGGCAGTTGTAAATAATTTTTTTAATTAATCTCGAAGTACAGCAGTTTCAATCCAAAAAGAAAATGAATATGATTCATAACTTTTCCTGTAACAAACAGTATTAAGCTCGAAAAAAGTTGACCAACTTCGCAGTTAATCTGGAAGTTCACTCCTGTGAGTTGCTTCTGTCCACTCTGGACTTGCAGGATTTTAGCTCACGCTGAGGTGGAGCCCATTCCGAGCCCTCCGTGTTTCCCATGACAGGAAGGCATCTGCTCCGAGGTGATTTACACTGAGCTGCTGCTAAAACTGCTACCAAGTGAATGCCTAATAATTCTCAAAGATAATTTTGTTGGGAGGGGATGAACGAGCAGCTGACTATTGCATTTGTGAGTGTGAAGCATCAGTGCTAACCTTGCAGATGTGCCTGGTTATCCTGAGGATGAGGTCCTGTACTTGTCATTTGTTTTTCCCCTTCTCTGGTATATTTCGTGTACCATGTAAGGTTTGAAGTGTCTGTTTTCATTTGGTGTTTCAGAGAATATGAAGGGAGGACTTGAGAAAAACTGAAGATCTTTTTTTTTCCTGCTCAAATGTTTTTGCTATGATGCCTGCTCTTTTTTTTTTTCCCAAGAAGTATTTATTGTGTATGCTCAGATGGAACTGAAATACAGATCGTGTGTCCTAATGTGCTTTTTATCCTGATATGTTCACACTTGGAAGAAAACATAATGCCAACTTTTAATTAAATATAATATATTGTTTTCTAACCGCACTTAGTTTTTCTTTGAACTCCAAGACTGAGCAGCAAGAAGTGTCGGAGAGAGGAAATGCTGCTCCACTGTCTGTTGCTTTTTAAAACTTGTGTAATTCTTGTCACTAACCAAAATGAAGGTTTTGCTAACCAATATATATAATGTCACTAACAGGGGATTGGAAACTGCTGTCAGCTTGCACTGCGTCAGCCCAGGTTTAACATTAGCAGTCTTGAGCCTGCAAGGAAAAATGTGCTTTAGCCAAATACAGGGAAGCAACAGGTTTGAAGATGGAGGGCCCAGAAGGCAGCTGTCGACCTCAGATACCAGCAAAAAGTTAAATCAGTTGGAGTTCCTGGAAAGAAGCATGAGAATCATGAAGCTTTCCTTGTCCTTTGATCCGGATCACTGATTTTGTGGCATTCTGTCACAATACCTGAATATTGTTGCGTGCTGAGCTTGTAGGAGGTGATTGCTTGTTGTTCTCAGATCACTTTTTGGTATTGTTCTTTACATATACATTTCTATGATTTCCATTTTATGAGAGCATTTGACATTTTTCAGGGTTCAATGAACATAGAGCCCAACCCTGGTGCTGTTTTGCAAATTGGCAGCATTGGTGACATTGGTGACAGCAAGATGGGGCTTGGTGCTCCGGTGGTTTCTGACCCAAGCCACCTTTAAGAGGCTCCAGAGACCCAGAAAAATGTGCACAAGCTTTATACCTTTAATATATTAGCCTTGTAGCGTGTGTAAAGAGTAGGGCACGGTGGATGAACACCTCACTTGAAAGCTTTTGTGGCTCTTCAGCCCAGACCTGCTCGTCGGCAGCGAGAGCCGCGGCACGTCCCGCCAGGCTGAGTCCTCACATGCTGCAAGTTTCCAGCCCAGTTTGCCACAGCTGGAATTATTTAGTTTACAGTTTAGGAGAACAAAACCAAGCATTCCACGTTGCACTTGCACAGCATTATGTTCATCAAGTGTGTTCCTTGAGCGGACTCTTGAAAATAAGAGTTTGGACACTGCAGCGTTGCTGAAATTTATTTTACCTGCGCTTGTTCCTTGCCATGTGAGTCGTCAGCAGAGAAATCACTGCTCTGATCTGACAGTGAAAATGCTTCTAACGAATACTAAAATACACCAACCACTATTTTCAGTTTTCAAACCTGCTTTTATATTGTTATCTGTCATTTGATAGAATTTTGATTAGTATTGCACAGTAGAAGAGTTGGGGGGGTTTTGTTTTCACTAATCCTGATTAAGGCTAGAAAAGACTCTTGATTACAGTAATTTTAATAATGTAAATTTGTTTGTGATATGTCTTTAGTCTTTAATCCCCTTTGGCATTCCATTCAAAGGGAGATGAAAATTTCAGGGATTTATAAAATTTAAATAAGTCATTCCATGAATGTTTCTCAGGCGGTTTTTCTCGTACCTGAAATAAAAAAATACCTAAATGGGTATGTAACATATTTTGTGATCAGATTAGAAATACATTTGTATGTGATTTTTGTGGGAAAATAGCTTAATATCGAGCACTTTCTCTTTACAATAAAGTATATGTGCATAAGAGCCAATGGAGCCAATTATCGAAACAAGTAAAATATTTGAGATCTTTGCCATTCTGTCAGATGTTTTGAAGTAGGATTTTCAACAAGGACTTTATACAATCTTTTCATAATCAAAATTCACATTCATTCTTTTAGCCATTATCCCAAATTCTTATTTCTATTTGTATTTATGAATACATTCAGTTTTTAAATTATCCATTTAGTTTTTTAGGTAGTCTTAGCTTCACTTCACGATAGTAAAATTTGAGTTTATGTTTATTCCTGAAACACTGAGCAGTTTTGGGCATAACCCTCGTACTTCTCTAAGGCTAAATAGATTAATCTTAAATATTAGCATGACATTAAACTAATGTATAGAGATATTTAGTCAAGCTAATTCAGGGTGAAAATAAAGGGGGTTCTTTTTTTGCTATGCTTAAGGCAGTGAAATTTGCAGAACAAAGACTTGCAGAAGACAAACCACAAGTACTTAAGGTCTTACAACACGGAGGAGGGAAGTGTGCTGCTTTTTGAACTCCTTGCCCTGGTGAAATAGCTCAAATATATCTATATTTAAATTATTTAACAGCTTATTTTAATTTTTAAGCCTTCCAATTCATCAGTGATTCTTGTTCATTAAAATCTGCTCTGTTAATGCCATTTGTATTTGCTCAGTTCCTCTTCCCCCGCACCAACATTGACGTTTTGTGTGTTTGTGTGTATCGATACGGAATTGCACTACGGATATAACCCAACCTTCCTCAGCTACCAATGGGAAAAAAAACCTATCTGCTCTTTTGCCTTAAGTATTTCAAAGGGAAAAACATGGCTGAGCAAAAAAACATCACCCCAGTTTTTCCTCCAAGCCCACTTTTGTCTAAAGTAATGAGGCCATAGTCAGTTGGCTCCAAAGAGCGTCGTGATTTAGTGTGACGTACAGTGAATCATTGCAGATCCATTCGGACTGCATTCGTTATTTTAATGAGACACAGGCAAATCTGGTTTTTGGCCGCAAACCTTAAGAAGCAAGCATAATGTGAAATGGTTGTTGATTGCCACAAGGCAACTGACATTATGGATTTTTATCGCCATCATTATGCGCTTTAAAACTCCCCACATCCCAGGGTATTTAGCCCCTTCTCTTTCCTCCCGCGAATGACAGGGAAGCCACAACGCTGACATTTAAAAGTGAAAAGCTCATCTATTTAATTTCTAGCCTTATTAAAACCTTGTATTGCATCCTCTGGTCTGCACTTTTT
>VXAD01011617.1:815209-836628 GCA_013399195.1 Dicrurus megarhynchus | reverse complement strand
TTTTTTTTTTTTTTTAATTCACGCTTTCCCAGAGGAGAAGGAAAACCCCCACCGCAGCACGGTCACCCAAAAAAGGTCACATTCAGTTGGGCGACAGCAGCACTAGGTCCCCACCAGCCTCTGCTTGATGTAGTATAAGAAATGACAATGAGGCGGGCATATCTGTGCCCGAGCAGTAATCACAGTAATGGTGTTCATCAGAATTTACCAGTGCTGAACTTTTCCAGAGTCTGGAGTAATGCTTCCTCCTCTGTGCTACCAGTAAGGAATTTATTGTGCTTGTGTTTGCCTTCAAGCAAAAGGCACCCAACTGATTGTCGAAGAAAACACTTCCAAAATTAGGTTGTGCTGGTAAATGTGGTTGTGTGTGTGTGGGCGTTTGTCGGTGTAAAATGCGTATGTTGATGCATATGTGTAGTGTCTTCACGTGTGCCTGCATGAATGAGTCTTCCTATAATGTATTTACCTTGTCTTTTTTCTGTCATTTTTTGGTTCCTTTACCGGCATGGTTTTATTGTGTTTTCATGAAACTTTGCACAACATCATTTGGCTGCAGCACAGGAAGTGCTATTGCATGAAAACCACTGGTCTCCTGAAAAATTGCTTTGTCCTGTTCAAGCCAACAAACTCATGAATAGTATTTTTCATCCTTTTATTTTATCCTTAATAAAAAGAAGTGATATTTTGGGACAGTGCAGGGTGTTGGTTTCCTGTTGTGCCACAGGCAGCTTTACCGTAAGAACGACAGACAACCAGCCTATCTTTGCTTTCCCTGGTTTCCAGATGCATCCATCCCATTTTTATTGATTTGCTGAAAGTAAATCTCATGTCTTGCGCTCTTCACATGGATGTCATGAAGAAATCCTCATGCCTTCCATTTGAGAATTACATTACCTTAAGTATTTTTTATCTCCTGGCAGCTTCAGTGTAAAGCAAACTCCCCAGCTGACAGCCATAGTGGGTGCACTCAATGTTTACAGCAGAACTGAGGCTGTAGGGGAAAAAGATGAAAATCTCTTGCAAAATGTTAAAATGGCTGCTGACTTGGAGGCCTCTGGCTCAGTTTTACATCCTTTCCAATGTCCAAGAAAATACAATTTTACTTCTAACAAGTTTTCTCCCCTCGGCTTTTTCCCTCTTGTGCCTCAGTCGGTTCCCTGGAAGATCTGAGGACAGAAAACACTTTAAGTAACAGGAGCTCTATTACTCCTAACGGTCCCTGTTGCAATTGGATGTGGCACTGTATAGAATTATCTTGGTATTTGGAGATTGCACAACATAGGGGAGTTCATTCCTGTCTGACTTGACTCCTCTTTCAGGTGCTTACTTGTAGCAGTTCACAAAACCCCTTTTCTGGGAGGTAAGCAATGCACAAAGAGCACCTTCTCTCTACTGTTTCTCTCCTGCGTAGGTGCTTGGGATCAGTCTTATATTTTATTTCACCAAAAACAAACCCAAAATCCCCTGTCAGGCAAGAGCTTTTCCTTTTCTTTTTGCTTTCAACTGCATGTTGAAGTTCTCATCCTTGCAAATTCTCTCCCCTGTAAATGCTTCTGCCCTCGGTGGGTTTCTGATCCAGCCTGCAGACAGACTTGTTCCTATATAAATACGTGAGAAATTAATTCTTGACCACGTCGAGTGTGCATGTCTGTAGGTATTTACTTTGGTTTGGTTTTTAGAGTTAAATCCAATTTGGAAGCGGTATCTGATAATTTCAGTGAAATTCTGTTGCTTTCGACTTCTTTCTCCAGTTGCCTTGCCCTGAGGCACAGAAAAGATCAAGGCATGTGCCCGTGGACACACACTGACTGGAGTGAGTGGCTCACCAGATTTGAATTTAGATGATCTGTGCTTTCTCCTTCCCTGAATAAGCCACACATTGCTCTGCCTCCCCGGCAGCATCCGCGCTGACATTTCCTCTCTCCCTCCTCATGCTCGGGGTCCCTGGGAAGATCGACCCTGTGCTGTGGCAGTGGTGTCATCCAAGTCACCTCCCGGTTCCTTCAGGAGCAGTGGCAGCCAATCGGAAAGGAGGTGTAGGCACATCTCGGCTATTTTCTAGCAGTCTCCTGCTGCTACAATAGCCTGGGGCGACTTGAACCTACCCTGGGGACCAGCCAGTCCCCAGCTGCTCCGGAGTGGAGAAGCATAAAGGTGGCTTCAAGCCATCTTTGTTCTCCAATCCTCGTCTTGTGCTGAGCCTGGTCAAGTCGTAGGGGAGAATCTGGGCCAGAGTTTATGAAATGCTTTGCTGCAGAAACTTGCCCTCGCTGCCAGAAGCATCTTTCTGGTTCTCTGAGCTCCCGTGTCCTGCCCTTCGCTTCCTGCCCTGCGAAGATTCCAGCCAGGATCCTGGCTCTATGAAAGCCCCGGTCTGTAACGTGAAGTGTCATCGCTGGGCTGTCCTTTGCTGCTTTCTCTGCTTCTCTGTCACTGCTCGAGCCACGGGCTCAGCCTCAGAGAGAGCCCTGCACAAAGCTGGTAACCCCAGGAAGGAAGCAGTGGGAGGAGGAGGAGGTGCTATCACTGGCTGAGCAACTCCTTGTTTTTCTTTTTGCAAGGAAAACGGGCACGTCTAAGAGGGAGCTTTTTATTTGTGTGGTCACATCCCTGCTTAGCCTCTGGTTTTGAACCAGCCCTGCTGCACACCTGTAATTCCCCTCCCAGTTTGACACCCAGCTTTTGGTTCTCATGCCATGGAGCTGATCCATTTCTGATGCTTATTTTGCACCAGTATCACTCTCCCAACTTTAGAGAATCTTCTCATTTTCGAATGAGACAAGTGCCAGCCTCATGAAATTCACTTTTTGTGATCAGCATTATTTGGGCAGATTCTGATACTTCATTTCTACTCCCTGGCCCTTGCTGTGATTTCCTGTGTAACACCTCAATACACACACAGAGTTCTGCTGGCTGAAACACTCTTGGGTTTAGTTGTCTGGAATGAAAGAACTATTTTCACTTACCCAATGGCATTAATGGAACTGACACGAGGAGTACTCCGGTTAAAAGGAGACAACCCAGGTGACCAGGCGAAGTCGTGGAAGATGTTTTATTCAGCCCAGACAAAAAGGTGTGTCTCTGCTCATTTGCACTGGAGTGTCAGTCCCATCAGGTCCTGCAATAGGAGCAGCACTCATTTTCTCACTTTAATATAATCTAAAAACTTCTGAAAGCTCCAAGGGGCTGCGGGCTGGGGTTTTGTTGGGACTTGGACAGCACAAAGTGGCTCATCCTGGCAGTGATGTGAGGGGTATGTGTTCAGGCAGGAATGCCCCAGAAACAGTCCCATCATGGCCAAGGCTGATATTTATTTCGTCACAAATACTCTGATGACTCTCTAATGACTTTCAGTTGGTTTGCTGCACTGACCTATGATTCATTCACCACATTATCCCAGCTGCTGGCCTGAAATGCTCTTTTTGAGTTAGAACTGAAGTTTATTCTGATCTCAGTTTCCATTCAGATGTGTTTTTACCCCGAGTTTGGGGTATCGATTGGTCCAGCTGTTAAAATTCAGGATCGGTATACCCCAGATTTGGAGACAGGGGATGGTGGAGTTTAAGCCAAATACGAAAAAACCTGCAACATAGTGGACATTGATATTGAGGTAAAAACATTAATAACTTGGGGTGGATTGAAGATGCTCTTTCCACATAAACTTGGTCATCACAATTCAGAAATCTGGATTTCTAGAGACTGTCTAAACAGTCATGGACAGAGCAGACAAAGTGTCTTCATTCATTCAGGAGCTGAAAAGTGGAAATTACATGTCTTTCCTCTTCATTTTCTCTGGGAAAATCTTTTAACTAATTTATGGAGTAGTTAATCTGGTTTTGCACGCGTGTGGGTAAATGAGCATGTCACGTGTCTTCGTGTGGAGGAGGAAAAACTATTTCCTGATGGCAAGATAATGGAAACATATTGGGGGTGAGAGAAGGGTTTCATTAGAAAAGCACAGCTTCACCAGTACCATCCTTGCATATGAATTGTGACTCATCTGCTCCAGAATCAAAAAAAAAAGGAAAAAAAAAATCACTGGGAGTCAGATTATTGTACCTAACTCAACATCTAAAAGTCAGACAACTAATTAAGCCTGGGCTGTCTCCATCCTGAGGAATAATAGATAACAGCTTCCCAAGGGTAATTCATGTCACTGTAGAATAGGTGGACAAGTCGCCTTCTGGGGATGCTTATCTCTTGGCATTGACTGCAGAAGCTGCACAGATAGCTCAGAATAGATGCCTGGTTTTCAGGGACAGGAGCACAGTGAGAGGAGCCCCTGCCTTACAGCCTAGTGCTAGAATTAGGACTTAAAATGAAAGCTTAAAAGGTCATGGTTTCCTAGCAGTTAGAATAATCTGTCCCCAAAAAGGAGCAGCCCATCAGCAGCCAGAATAACCCAGGGCAATGTGAAATTAAAAGCAGCTTTCATTAAAGCTGCCAAGGGAAAGTGTTTGTATCTGTAGGAGGCAAGTCTGGTCACTAAATAATATGGGATGATAACAATGAGAGGGATAAATGAATAGGGGCACATGGAGTGAACTATGCTGACAAATCTCAGAGTTAAGCTCTGAAAGTTGAAGGTTGTGGACAGTGTCTGCCTCTGGGACGTGGAATGTTCAACCAGGTCAGAGCCTCTCTCAGAGGCCCATTAGAAAGATCTGTTGAGTCATGGAGTCCTGGAATAGTTTAGGTTGGAAAAGCCCTCTAAGATCATCATCCAACCATCAACCCAGCAAGCCCACCACTAAACCATGTGCACAAGTGCCATGTTTTTGAATCCCTCCAGGGATGGTGACTCCACCACTGCCCTGGGCAACCCGTGCTAGGGCTTGACAACCCTTTCTGTGAGGAAGTTTTTCCTAATATCCAATCTAAACCTCCCCTGGCACAACTTGAAGCTGTTTCCTCTTGTCCTATCACTCGTTACTCGGGAGAAGAGACTGACCCCCAGGCAAACTGAATTTATCACAAGATATTTGAGGGAGGTTAAATTTGTACTTCTCTGTTGCCCAGGAGCTGTGAGCTGAACATGGTTGATGTTATTTGCTGTAGGAAGATGATGCTCAGACACACTGCAAAAACCAGCCAGAATGAGCACAGAGGAAAGTCCCAATTCCACACCTATAAACTGGGAAAAAAGCAGTGCACATCCAAGATGGCATTTTGCACCTGAGAACACAGCAAATAGCAATGCATTTCTGAAATGCATGGTGTGGCACTGCATCGTGCACTTTCCTCTGATTAATGCCATGTGAAAGTGGCCTGATGCAGTGTGTTATTTGTCCTGATGTATTCTGGAGCTTCTGTGAACAAATGTTAAAAAGGCTGTGAAGCTGTCACGCTGTGTAAAGGCTCCTCAAAGCTTGTAGATTTAGTAGCTACAATTCTAAAATGCAATCGTGTCTTTAAAGCTTTTCTTTTCCCTGGGTGGAGCCTTCACAGACACCCAGAAGGTTTTTTTAATTGATGTCCATAACTCTTCCATGGTTGAAGCAGGGCAGCAGAGAGGGCACCGAACTGCAGTTGCACTGTGATTTACTGCCAAGGTTTGACAACAGTATTCCATACATATCCACTGGAAAATGCTCTTAATTTCCCCTCAAACACAGCAAGTCTGTCATCCGAGATATCCACAAATTGTGAAATTCAGTGATGGAGCGAGGGCGGGGAGAGTCATCGCGTTTAACCCGTGACTGCCCCATTTTTCATCCTTACAAGGACATTAAACGCAATAAAACGAGTCCTGGTGGAAGCCTGTGTCTCCCTGAAGTGGGCAAACGATAGGTTAAGAGAAAGCAAATGAAAGGTAAGATTAATAGCATTTATCATGGCAGATAGACTAGCAGTTTGCTAATTAAAGATGTTAGAACATAGAAGCAGCCAAGGATCAGTGGCTTTTAATGAGGATGTTGTAGGGTGATTTAGGTCTAATTTTCTGCTTAATAAGGCTGGTTTAAAAAGTAATTTTGTTGGGATGTGACTCTCCTAAACCTGTTCATTATCAGTGATGGGACTTCACTTCAACACTCCAGGAAATGTTGTGTTTAATTAATATTGTGTCGGCAAGTGGATATGCTGACAGATGAGAAAAAAATTGATGAAGAACTTTCAAGGACATTGACTTCATTACACAGCTTCATTATAGCCTGAATAACTGGCTAAATATGTCATTGGAAAGATAATGTGCCACTTTTAACTCTTTTCTGTGTGTTGTTCACGTAAGTAAGCAGAGGATTTTTTTCAAAACAGCCACTATTGAAAAAAAAACCACCGTCAAGGGAGCAGATCTACATTTTCTCATTGCTTCATTCTCTTTATGAGATTTCTAACTGATGGTGGAGTATGTAAAGCAAAATACTGTAGGTTATTTACATTAGTCCATCAATCATTTTTCTTGGGCAGAATGTGATGTTAGTGAGTGACATTCTTCACCATTGGCTAATTTTCCACAGTGCCCCTGAGACAAGAGTAGAAACTAATTTAAAAGATTTTTATTTCTCTGCACAAAACAGCATTCTGAGGTACAGTGATGGATTGATCAGTATATCTATATACATGTCTTGTATTCACACATTCACTTCACTTTATGCATCTGGGCGTATTGAAGCAAAATTAAATATCCCAAAAAACCCTACAGAGAGAGGGATCCATTTTAGCAGTTTGAGTGAATCACAATTCAGTTTCATATAAGTAGGGGCAGCTGCCATGCCCTGCTATGAGAGCTGAGGGAGACAGGTCCTCACTGGTACATGAGCCAGGAGTGCTTTTAGTATTTGCCATGGTATAATTTGGTACCTGTGTGGGATCTCAAATGAATCTTTTCACCTCAGCTCAGAACCGTTGTGCAGCAATCCTTATTGCCCACCAAGGAGCACCACTTTTAGCTCTGATTAGTGGGTAGTGTGTTTGTATCCTGAACTGGCAGCCAATGCTTTTGCAGCATCCTTTAACTCTTTGATGATTTTCTTTGCAGACTCACCTTTCCCTTGGCTAAGGTTAAGCTATGAGAAAATCACCCTATGAAACAAATAAAAAAAAGACACTTTATTAATTCAATTAAATTTTGGCCACTGAAGTAGTTCACAGTAGTTTGCAGGCCACTCTCCATCACTTCACTGAACTCTCAACCAGAAAACAAAGCAAAAATAATCTGTTTCAGACCAAATGATGTGACCCGAGTGTGACCTCAGAGACTTTGGGCTGGGGTCCTCTGATCTGTTTTATAAGATTTTGCAGCAAGGGAAAAAATCTTCCAAGTCTCATCTCTTAAACAGGGGTTGGGAGAGAAAGAGGAAAGTACTGAGCCCAGGGCCTGGAGCAGTGTTTAGCTGGGGATTACAGAAAAGCATCCTAAAGGTCTATTACAATCTTCCTAGAGAAAAACAGGTCCAACAACAAACCATTGACTTTTCCTGGGCTTCAGTTGTCTGTTCTTTGAGAAACAAGACTGTTTAAAGAAGAAAAGGGAAAAAACCCAAAGATCAACCTTTGAGGCTGAAAGTAAAAGAAGAAAAAACTGTTTTCAATCTTAATCATTAGGGCTATTAGCCAAGAGAAGAGGCCCAGGCAGGGGAAGGAGAAGAGACGCTGACTGGAGGCGACAGCTGGAGTTTATCGGATGCGTCAGTTCTCTTTAACACCTCCATTTGGTGGCTGCTGTCACCTTCAGATGAGGCTTTTACAGGATGGGATTCAGGAAAGCATTCTGCCATATCAGCCCCATTACAGACTGGGAGCTTTGTCCCCATCCCAGGATTTGCATTTCCCCTTTCCCATCGCTACGGGAGACCCACACGTCTGTGTCCGTGTGCCAGGGGTGGCACTGGGCCCTTCCCCAGCACCTCAGAGCTCTGCCCGTGTGCCAGCACCCATTAATAATGGCTCATTATATTCTTACCCTTGGTAACAGGAAGGCAACACTCAGCCCAACTGTTCCATGAAAGAGGAGCTGATGGCGTCCCGTCGTCACCGCAGAGCTGACCCCACTCCAGCACCTTCTGCCTGCAGAAACTCAGTGAGCCATCCTGGGGCTGGAAAAGAGGAAGGGACCAACCAAAGGCACCATCCTCTGCCCGGGATGGCTGTGTTGGTACCTGCATAATGACCTCCTTAATGGGCAATTGCAGGATTAGAACCTCGGGGTTTAAATATTGCAGGGGGACATCTGCCAGTGGAGCAAAGCACTGCCTGGCAGTGGAATGATGCTTGGAGACACTCCTGTGGATCAGCCCATGGGAGAGAAGGTGCCTGGGGGATGGAGCGCTGGCTGAGCCTGTTAAATGTGCCTTTAGTTGGGTATGTGGCATCCCGGGTAAAATTCCACTCACATGGGATCTGTTCCTTGGTTTTTCAATGGTTGGACAGCCAGAAATATCACAAGGACTTAATTTAAAATAACATCCTCCCTTACCTTGGTCCATGGAGGGATGTGCCTCACCTGTTTATCTGCATTTAATTGCATTGGTTGTGTATTAGTGCCAAAAGTCTACCTCTTTCCACTTCTGGCTGCCTGATGCTTGCCGCAGTCAAAAAGGAGCGCTGATTTGCTTGGAAAAAATTATTTACAGCAGGGAATGTTATTCCCAGATTGGCACAGCTAAGAAGTAAATGCAAAAGTTTTTCAGAGCTTGCTATGCTCAACATGGGTTGAGATCCACTGGAAACCTTAGCCACGTGGACATGGATGAGGCTAAAGCTGTTTAAAATTGGGATGAATAAGTGGGATGTGGGGACCTGATTCAAACTTTTGCTTGGGACAGGAAGACCCAACTGTCTGGGTGCTCCACAGTGGCACCACATTCCGGTTTGGATGCCAGATTCCCATGTCAGGGACTCTTGGCTTCTGTCTGTCAGGCAGGAAACTCAGGATTTTATTCTGTTTGGCTTTTCTTGTTCCTGAGCTCAGCACTTAATTGTTCTCTGGCCAAGGGGCTAATTAATTCCTATGCAGGGCAATTAAAACATTTGGGATGTGATCAGTTTTGCAGCACTGACAATGAGGTGACACAGAATGCAGTCCTGGACAGGGAAAAGACACATTCCCATTTGCCTTCAGATCTCGCTACAAACAGAGCTGGATCCCCAGGGTGTGGGGCAGGTTCAGACTGAGCTCAGGCAGCTGGAGGAGGATGCAGTCACATTTTTGGAGATGAGCTGCTCAGTTCATCCTTGCTCCTGCCCTGGGTTTGACAGGAGGGAGCTTGGTTTAGTTACTGAAATTAAGATCTCGGCTGTGGGTCCAGAGACTGAGAAACCCCAACTGCTCTGCTGAGCACTCACTGTTCTGCTGACAGTGTCTGGGTCATCTCCAACACCCTGGTGGGTTGGTGTGACAGTGCCAGCACACAGGGAGGAGCTGACATGCCCAGGGGCACTGGGGAGCTCGGTGGCTGGGTAGGGCATCACCTCCCAAGTGGCTGGATTGTGTAGGTAGGAAAATTTGGAAGCAAAGGGTGGTAGAAAGCCAGGTGTATCAGCAGCACGTGCACTGGCTCTCAAGAGGAGCCTGTTGCTCACTCGTGTGGTTCCTGGAGTATCTCAGCTGAGCATTCACCTTCAGGGCTGGAACGGAGAGTCCTTCAGCACATAAATATTCAGATGAAATTTTAAAACCAAAGTGCCATTAGACATTTGGCTCTTTGCAGTCTGTTGTATAATCCATTACAATGCACAATTATGTAATTGTCAGTTATCCAAGAGTTTAGTATTTTGCAACATGCCAAAATCAAAAGTGTGTTCTCATTAACATCCCAAATGTACTTAAGTGTTTAGTAAATACTGGAAGATACATTTCTTGCCCTAGAGAACATACAGTCTGAAAAATTAATATTGATTCTAGACAAATCAATGTTTGCTTACTAAAATCACGTGCTGAATACTTTATAAGCACCCACCCAGCTGCAGGGATGTTGCAAGCTCCGTCTCCCTGTGATGCCATAAACACAGCCTGAGTCTGTATGCAAGGCTTCACCTCACGATGCAGCTTTAAAATTGTGGCAATAATGTTATTTAACAACATCTCCCGTCAGGAAGAGAGAAGGTAAAAAAAAAATCAGACCTTTTTTCTGCAGATCCCCAATGGGTTTCTTTTAGGCAAGGCCCATGTACATTAATACAAATCATGTTTTATGTTACTCACAGGACATAGAGATAATCAGAAAGCTATCTTCATAAACAGAGGGTTATTCATAATCCCTCACATGGCATTTCAATTATCAGTCTGATGACGATGTGACATTATGGATGAGGTTGTGATTAAATTTTCTTGTGTAATGACCCTAAGTAAATCTTTGCAATTTTCATTTTGCAGAGATTTAATATAGATTGGTGGCCTGTTGTTTGGCCCCTGTTTAATCCAAAATCGCTCATTAAATTGGGACCAGTAAACATCTGATGATTGCATTTCATGGACTGAGCTATGAATTTAACATATTAAATCTACATTCCAGATGGATATAAGCATCTGTTCTCATTATGGTTATTGGTGTTAATCTGAAACCCTGACCTGTTTCCCCTAACATTACTCATATTAAATTCCATCCCAAATTCTAACATATATTGGCATGAAGGCAGGAGATAGCTAAAATACCTTCACATGCACATAATCCAGTGAAAGATGAACAGCAGAAATTAGGGGACAAATGACATGAACTTCTTGTTCTCAGAAGGTGGCTTTCATTGCTGCAGGATGTAAAACAACCGCTTTTGTTTTCCAGCATTGAAAAAAAAACCCAAAAAACCCCAGTAGTCAACTCTGTCCACGTACTTGCTAATCACCAGGCTTGAGCTGTATCCTTTACAGAGCATCACAGCCCTAATTTGTAAATCTGATTTGTCACTAAATCTCGTCAGAGTCTGACCCAGCATCTTGCAGGCACTTGCCTGGCTCCTCTGCTCCAGAAACACTCAGCTCAAAGTCAAATTAATCGGTGACTTCCAAAGACCATTAGGAAGAAGATATGTGTTCCAGGGCTGCTGAGAGCTTCTCCACACTGCATGATTCATGTTTATTGCAGTTGGGGCATTTATTTATTAGATTGCTCAGTGTAATGGGAAATTTAAAATGACACACATTGTATTACAGGGAGGCTTAGCAAAATATTATCTCCCTGTTATTGTAAATCAAACAATTCTCAATGTCAGCACAGATCACCTTTGCTCAGCACAAGTTTCTCCAGAGGGTTTGTATAGTTCCTTGGACTTTTTTTTTTTTTTTTGCTTTAATTTCAGGAAACCTGCCCTCTTCCCAAGCTGGTGTGTGAGACAGGCTGCACAGCCCAGTGCTGGGTTGGGATCCTGGCTGTAATGCCAGGTTTACCTGGGACTTCACACCCAGGTCCTGTGCCTAAAGGGTCAGACAATTCAGCCCCAAGGTAAAAAGATTAGTCAGAAGAGTGGATATAGTTTTTGCCTTGAAAAGCAGGAAAACAGTAAATATTTTAAAAGAGAAGAAGTAGATTCCAATCTTGTACCAAAAGGCACAAACCCCTCCCAACACCTCATTTACCTATTTCCTGGGGTTTTCCTGTCTTGTTAGGGCAGGAGGAATCCATCCTCTGGGGTGGTGGGAGAGGGCTAAACAGCCAAGAAAACTGCAAGTACCAGGAAAGTCTGTCTGAATCCTAGCAAAGCTGGGCTGGAGCCAAAAATCTGAGTTAAGCCCTCATTGGGGTTTGCCCTCCTGCAGCACCGCACAGACCATGAGTGGCTGTAGCAGGAAAAAGCCTTAGGGGAAGGCTTTGGGGGAGTCTAAGTATCAGATATTCACCTGCCACATAGGAACACCGTCCTTGAAGGACAAAGTGTTGGAAAAAGTACCAAAGCTCTGGTTGTTGGTTAAGAAGTGAGAACGCAGCATTTCCTGGTGGCTGCACTGGGCAGTCGCTTGTCTGTGAAATTTCCCGGTGATTTTAACAGGTTGAAAAGTGCAGAAACACAAATGCTTAATTTCCAACATGGACTGGAGCTTGTACCTAACACAAGGGAAAAGGGAATTTGAGTATGTACTATGTATTAGAGAGTGCATCATCTCCACACAGAACTCTGGTGCAGCCTCATGTACCCATTTTGTAATGGAAAAAAAATCTAATCTCAGAAATACTGGCTCAAAGATCACAGAACAGAACGGGGGGAAAGAACTGCAGCGTCCAGTGGGTGAAAATACCCATCGAGGTGTATATTCACCACCACTAGGGCTTGTAACAGAAGGACAAAAAAAACCCCATCCCTGTCATCAGTAATTAAGGCTGCATCACTCAGGGCAGAGCGCTGTGTGTGCAATGAGGCTAATTAGCACCAAAGTGCTGTCTGAGTCGAGAGTTTGGTGCAGGCAGCACAGCAGAGGGGCTCACCAGTGAGGCTGGATGCACTTCAGTCCAAGCAGTTTGACCGGACTCCCTGCCTTGACAGTGAGTTCAGAGGTGGCCAAAATGTTGGTGCCACTCGCCAGCAGCTGGTGTTGGGTTGGCAGCAGCGAGTGCCCGAGTGCAGTGGGGAGATGCTGCCTCAAATGATCAACCCAAAGCCGTTTTTGCTCCATAAAACGTGCTTTTATATCCAGGTGTTGTTGCACCAGGTTTTTGCCAGGCTGGTCTCGGGATCAATTGGCAGCAGAAGTTTCGGTGTTTGGGGACCAGCAGGAGCCACCAGCTCAGCAGCTTGGGGAGTGGGAATAGGCCAAGGAAAGGAGTCCTGGAGGAGCTTCTTTGGCAGAGGGGATCACAGCAAGTGCTGCTTGTTTGGGTCATTCTAGTGGAAGATGTTCCTGCCCATGGCAGGGGTTTGGAACCACTTAAACTCTGAGGTTCACTTCCAGCCTAAGCCATTCCATGATCCTGTGATGTGATTCTATCTGCTGGTGCTTCCCCACTGGCTGCAGCCCACAGGAGCAGACACACAGAGTGGCAGATAACCAGCAAGACATTTCCACAGCCCAACTGTGGAACAAGTGGACCCAGAGAAAGCCAGAATTAAAAACACCCTCCCTAAGAACCGATTCACACCATTTTAAGCAGAACAAGAAACTATCTGTGCCAGTAAAAGCACTCCTTAAATCCCCCCCAGCCTCCAAAATGAGGGTTTTTAAGAGGAGATAATGCTGAATGCTGATTTCGGGGAACTGTGATGTAGCTTCCAGCACAACAGACCAAAGATTTTAATTGCTTGTTAACTACTATTGTGGCACACGAGTTAGCAAAGCTGAAGCCGTCTGACATAAATCACATGTCCCAGCCCAATAAATCTCCTCTCCAAGTGACAGCTTTGCAGACAGCAGTGAATGAGAGCGGCCGATGCCCAGACCTGTGCGTACAACTGCCGCCTGCAAACCGGTGACAGATCTGTTGAGACCAAAACACTTGGCACTCTGCTAATGTCAGTCATTACGGTGATTGATACAGCCCCTCTATCACACTCTGCAGTTGTCTACATTTGCGAAGCTTTATTGAATTGCCGTGGCTCCCAACTGTTATCCGGCATCAATACGAGGAAATGACCAAGAGCAGTCAGGGACAAGTTGAGGTTTTTCAGCTCTGAAGACTTGGGGAGGTGAAAGGAGTGAAAGCTGAGGGTTTTCTGACTTTTTTTTTGGCTAAAAAAACTGAGAACAGAGTTACCTTTATGGATAAGGACGGGAGCTGACACTGTCCCCACGCTGAGCAGTGGAAGGGCTGCTGCTGATAAAAGAAACAGGCTATTCTACCACTTAAAGCTTGGCAGGACCAAGGGACTTGCTGCTGCCTTCAATGTGTAATAATTATCAAGGTTGAAGGATTTATTTTGTGAGCCCTGGTGCTCTCGGGGCCGGGGTTATCTTAATGACTCTGCTGCAAGTGTTGCCCTTGACCTACCTTCAGTGCCTGCCCCAGGAACAGGTGCCATTAGAATATATTCCACCCCACTGGAAGTCCTGTCTTGGTGGAGACTTTAGGAGGAAGAATATACAGATATATTGTTTCTATAAATCCCCTGATATTATCTTTTATCGGTAGTAATAAATGTCCATATTAATTAACTTAATGGTTTTAACTGCAGTAATGACTTTGTATTAAACTAGTGAGCTTTCATGTTCCACATAAAAGCTGCAATATTAAAACTCATCTACAGTATTTTTTTTTTTCAACTTCTATTGTGCTGAAACAAAGCAAACCCATTGCTGGAATATTCCAGCCACCAAGGCCAGCAGGTGAATCAACCTTGGTGTAAATCATATCCATTTTTACATGGAAGAATGTTCAGATTTGGAAGGTTTTTGAGCGAGCCACAGATACAATACAAAAACAGGCCAATGACTTTTCCCTTTTTTTTCTGTATTTTGCTAATAAACAAGTGAATCTGGTACTCAGTCTTTCATCTGTTGCTGTGAACATTCCGGGTGTTCCCATAAATATTTGAGAAAAATTCATGGATTTTTGCAATGATTTTGAAATAGTAGTCAGTGCCAGAGCCAGAGCCAGAGGACGTGTTGGCTACCAGTAAGGGAGCAGGAAATACTGTGTGTGGTGAGAGCAGCAAGAGAATATCAAAGAAATATCTTCAAAATTTCAAAATCCGCATTCTCCAGGCTGAAATTTCTTTACATTATTTGTGAACTCGTGCAACTGGAAAGGTGGATATGGTGATTATCTGTAGCCAGGGCAGTGAGGCAAGAAAAAAAGGCTTATCTCCGTAAATTGACATCTGTGAACAGTTTCCCCTGATTCTACCAGGGCTGTGCCTCAGCCAATTGAGTCACTGGTTTTGCTGTGGATTTAAACCAGCACGACTGTCCTCACCATCTGTGTGAACTGGCCCCATTTTATAACTGACTGCTACCAAAAATTTTCCCAGCTCTAAAATGCTTGGGCAGATGTGTTTGTTCAGGGCTCCTAAACCCTCCTGAGAAAGCCCATGACCCCTCCTGGCATCCCAACACCACCTACACAATTCCTTTCAAGCCATCCTTAACCTGCTGATGAAACTGCAGATAAAACCTCTAAATTAGAGCATCTGAACACACAGGAAGTGCTGCTTTCCAAAGGTAGTTTATCTCTTGCATTCCATTTGGGAGATAAAGAGAGGGTGCACCAGAGGGAGAGGTCCACAAATGGAACCCAAAACCCATCCACAAGGACTCCCCTCATGTCTGAGTTGCATTGGAGGATAACTGAGGCTGTGTATGACAGGACTGTCTTTGCACTGTAACAGCAATGGATCTTTGCAAATTAAACATGTCTCCCTAAACTCCTCATGCTTTCGAACAAAAGCCCAAAGCTGGTTAAAACAGAAGTGGAAGCCAAGCCCTCAACCAGGGCACAGTGAAAGCTTTCTCCTCACAACCTAGTAACAAGAAGGGTGTGATGGGTTTGAGGTTTCTGAGCAGCTTCAAGCAAACCCCAGAGCATCTTCCTGAGAAAAAAAATCAGGCAAAATTCAGGTTCCTCCTGACTTCTTCAGGTCTTTATACTTTCTGATCCCAAGAGCTGCAGCTGTGGTTGCAGTCTTCTGCAAATCTAAGCCGTGGTTGGGCTCTGCAGCCTGGGGCGGTGGAGCTGTGCTGGGGGACATCCAGAGCCTCGCCTGATGGCTCCCTCTGGGAGTGCTGGTTATCCTGCAAGCTTTATGTAAATATTTTTAAGTGGCACATCTGTCTGAATTATCACCGTGCCCTCCTGGATTGCTAATTGTAGGTTTTAATTCAGCTCTGACGACCAGTTTACATAAATTAGGGAGCTGGCAGTAAGCAAGCTTTGAGGAGGTGGGATATGGATTTAGTGAGGACTGATTTTTTTCTCTCTGAAATGCTTCTCCTCACAACCTAGTGCCTCTTCCCTTAGCTTAAATCATTCTAGGAGAAAAACAGAGAGTTATTCAGCTCTACTTGTGGAGAGACACAGCATTGTTTTGTCTTCACCCCGGTGCCAGTGTGCCCAGCTCACACCACTGGTCTAATTGACTTTAATTGGCTATATAAAAGGAAAAGCATTTGGCATTTAATTTCTGTGCCATACCCCTCTGGCAGGAGTCAGAGCCAGTGTAGCTTGGCATGGCTCTGCTGGCTCACCGAGGGGATGCTCTGGCTGACACGAGCATGGTGTGCGTGTTCCCCAGGTGATCCATGCTGGATCCAGGATGTGCCAGCCAACAGGTTGTTAAATGATCAATGAAAGTCTTCCAGCCCTTCCTGAGCTTCACAGGCTCCACCACTGGTGTGCCCAAGCCAGCTCTGGCAGTCGAATAAGGCCCAACAAACTGATTCAATACTCAGCCCCATCCGCTCTGCCAAAGGACTGGGACTGTCCACAAAGGCTTTAAACTCACCATTTGTTCTCCTGGCTCCCAGCAATGCTGGCAGCATTAACACCCCGTCATGCATGTTCTTGATGTGGCTAACCTGAAATTCAAGAGTTTTTGCACCCGTTTCCAGCAGTCATCAAGGTAGACATGCCTAAATTAATTTGTTTAATGCTAGGAGAGACTGTTGCCTGCTTGGAAGTTGGCTCAACAGAGGGGTTTGAGAGGGATCTGGAAATATCCCTCCTTGAACCCCAAATCTGAAATTTTTTGTAACCAGATTTCACCAGGGAAGATCTACAACCTGTGATTTGGATGTTGCCAGCCCCTGTGACGCACCACACCGCCTGGATGGATGAAAACTCTGCTTCATCACAGCCTTGTTCACAAGGAAAATATCTAAGTCCTTAAATTAAATGACAGCTGAGCTCTTACATCTTGTGGGGAAATGGCCTTTTAATATAAATTGGTGCCCAAAATTCAAGAATGACTAGAGTACATGGTTGAAAAGAAGCCATCTGATCACGTGTCTTGCTACCAGCACCAGAGCACACAGAGAGCTCATGAGCTGTTGAGTTCCCAGTTTGCATCTTAGGTAGTTTAAACTTCAAACAGAGATTAATCAAGCAGGTCAGCATTCACTTTCTCCAAACTCTGGCCTTAGGAGTGTAGTGTCTTCAGCTGATATGCTTACCCATGTCATTCCCTGTCTCCTGCCTGAAAAAAGAGCCGTTTTCCCGCTGTCACATCCTCCTGTTCTCCCAAGCAATCATGCATTTAACACCACAACCACTGACACAACTGATGCAGCCCTTTAACCATCAAGACACACAGGATTTGTCCCAAAGCCTATCAAATGTCCCTTGCATGGGTAGAAGCTGTCCTACAGCTGTAGACAGGAAAGACAGAGTCTCCTTTGGCAGCTTTGTTTGTGTTTGCGAGCAAAGTATTGCTGCCTTCAAGCAGCAGCAAATATATATTGTCTGCTGGGGGAAAAATCAGTACTTCTCAAATAATCTGTGTATTCTGCAAGTGAATCAGTGGGGGTTTTTTATTACTTTCTGCCTTTCGCTTTCTTGAATCTCTGCTTTCCTCAGGTGTTCAACAGCTTAAACACAAGACTTAGAGAAATACCCCCAAAGGTGTTAGTAGAGGTTCCTCCTTCTCAGCCAAGAGGGATGTGCAGTCACCCAGCCATCCACTGTGCAAGGCCATCGTGCTGCACCTACAAAAAGAAGCCATCTGCCACCTGGCATCTCCCATCACCAACACTGCAATATCCACTGCCCTGTTAGAACCAGCTTTGCAAGAGAAACAGAGAAACCAATGAACAAAACTCATCTATTTTTTGAGTGGTTCTTTAGAAAAGTCAATGGTCAGGCAGGATGGGCTCAGAAAGAGATTCAGATTTAAGGGAGGAAAGAATACAAGGAGAACAGGCTGGAAATATCCTGCCACAGTCAACCTGTTGAGACACACACATGCTTGAACTGAAATGATCTAGTTGACTAAAATAGTTGCTGCAAATGTGTTTTGTGCTGTGACTTTGTTTCATCTCAAATAGACACTTCAAACCTTCTAGATGGTTGGAGAATAAGAAGAATATGGCACCTCCTTAAAAAATATAAACCCAGAGAAGCAAAACTAAATAAAAACGTGGAATTTGGAGAGCTGGTCACTCCCTCTGTCCTGTCTGAGATGAGACTGCAGCTCCAAGTGATGCCTGTGTGCTTTCTTCTCCCTTCTGTAAGATGCCTCCCACGTGTTAGACCTTCTAGGCTAGTGAGAACATCCTGATCCCCATCCTTGCTGCCATTCTGTTTTCTCACATTCCAGACTGAGACTTAAAACACAACACTGTCTTAAATCCGAGGAGCCAAACCCAGAGCTGACGCGATGGATCTGAACGGGACTGCGGCCAGGTGATTTTTTTACCCTTTCTTCACAACACTTACACCAAGAACAATGAATTTCCTCCTCTTTGGTGACAATTCAGCTGCATCCAGGCTGGTCCAGAGCTCATTAAAGCTGGCAGAAGTCTCTCCATCTCTCCAACAGACCTGCTGCCATGTGTGTTGCAAGCGGGTGCCACTCATGCTGAAGCACGGTTGTGGCACATCACTGCATCCAGACTTTCCAGAACAAAAGCTTGAGGGTTATTTTTTTGCTCTGTCTGGCTGATACTTTTTATGGAATCACCCAAGGGCCAGGTTGTAGTTCTGTAATTGTACAGGGCTGTCATCCTCATAAATATTAAACACCACTTCCAAGTGAAACTGCAGCTCCTTTTATTGCACAAAGCGATGGATATCCCAGCTGAAACAACTCTGCCTCCTTGCTGGTGCCTGCTGAAAAGTGACTGTGGTTCAAAATATTTATCAATGCTTTGTTGTATTGGGAGAATGCTCAGTGACAGATGGACACTCTCTTTAAAACCTCAACGTATGCAAATCTCCATACAAAAGAGCCCAGGATGTTTTTAATATCGCACACTTGCCTCAGGACATGTTTTTAAATCCCCACTTACCAAGGGGCCTGGCTTTTTATCAGTCAAACGCCTTAAGCACTATGTCAATGTGGACATCTGGCCGCGTGTTTAAAAAATTTTTTATTTGCTAAAATATTTAGTGATGTGACAGGGGTTTTAGCTGGGGACATCAGGTCTAATGGCATATGTTTCAACCCAACTGCTCAGAGAGGAAAAATTAACGAGGTAGCTTTCAGGGCAGTTTACCTTTTAGAGTGTAGTAAGCCAAAAAAAAAAGGGAAGGGAGAAGACCAGAACCAGGCATAATTTGAGGGTGTAAAGAATTGGGGTTTAATGTACTCAAATATCTCCTTGGATTATTCTGATTCTTCTCCATCACTTTGATGCACAAGAGAAATTCTCCTAAGGATGTGTGTGGGTTTTAAGAGCTTCTTCCTCCTTTTCAGGTTGAGGTTGGCCAAGGAGATTGGCTTGAACTGTGCCCATGTGGGAGCCTGAGCAGCTGATAAAGGGTTTGGGACTGGTGGGAATGGGTGGGAGATGATTACCAAGGAGTAGATGAATGAAAAATAACAGACAGAAAGGTGTCATGAGTCTTTCAGGTTTCTTTCCAACCTTTTACACTTAGCCCTCAGCAGTGACAATTCCCACCCAACACCATCTGGAGAGCAAGTCTCCAAACTTCTTGCAGGTTTTGGTGCTCCATCGGCACCCAGACCATGAAAAAGAGTTGTGATCCCAGCAGTACCAACCATCAAGCTTGCTTTCATCCCAAATATTCCTACCAAGCACATCTTGAAGGACGTTGTCAAGCTGGGAATGGACCAGAAGGTGTTGAACAAAACCAGCCCTGAGCAGTTGGTGATGCCAGGGCTCTTTGCTGGAACTTCTCTGGAGTGGTGAGGGATAACACAACACCCCAGCCTGGTGCCAGAAGCCCTTTTGCTTCCAGAACAGCCACCTTTTATCTTTAAACATTAGATATGCAGAAGTGATTCCCAGCCTACAGATGTGCCATGGTGTGTCTGTTAAAAGCAGGAGCCTCAGCTAATTGTTACTCACTTGCTCGAGCTATTCTGCTCTCAATTAACACCCCTATTATTAGAAAGTCACCACATGTGAATTGAAACACCAGGTATGTTTGCCTTCTGCATGGGCAACCAGGCAGCCTGTATTGCTTAGAGAAACCCAGGCCTCCTCACCTCAGTGCTGATGCTAAATCCAAGGAAAGTCATTTAACCATTTTGTAGCTGTCCCTTCGCAGGGGTTTGGTGTGACACTGCTGCTCGTGAAGGAAGAGTCGTGTGGGTCACTTCCCTGTTGTCATGTTTGGGCGTAGGAACTGTTTCATTGGAGGGCAAAAGTTTCCTTTCCCTTCATTCAGGGAGAAAAATCAACCAGAAGAAGCAACCCAGTGTCTGACCCTTTGTCCTGTATCTCTGTGATACCTGCATTTTGTGTCATTGCAATATTCATGTTTACATTTGATTAACTAAGGACCCCCGGGTTTAATGGTGTTCAGAGCAGCTGCAGGTATGTCAGTGTGTGCAGTTTCAGGTCAATATGTTTGAATAAATGAGGCCACTTTCTCTGGGAAAAAAAAAAAAGAAAACTGGCTTTTGTACTGGCTGGCAAATGTTGCATCACTCCATTTCTGTGGGAAAATGAATGAGGAAATTAATTTGGTGGAAGGGTTGCAGATTACAATGCAGTGTGATGATGTACAGCTAATGAACAGTGAAATCCACGAATTTCAGCTCATTTATGCAGAAAAAGTCAAACTGTGTAGGAGCCAAGCTCCGTCCATACTGGTGTCCTGTCTCCAGCAGTGACCAGAGCTCTGCCAAAGGTCCCACAACCCCCAAAATGCTGATGTGACCAAGTCTGGTGATGGGAAGCCAGTGTGAAATCTGAACACAGCACCACCAGAAGTAGGTTTGAATCCTGAAGCAAAAGGCTCTTGTTTTTCCAAAGAAGAAAATGTCTACTTTTTCCAAAGCGCTGTTTATTGTGATTTATGAGAGGAACAAGCTGATTTAAATGGAGTTTATTAAAACTGCTTTTACCTGGGAGTTGCACAGTGGAGCCTGAAAGGTCTGACAGGAGATACCCAGACCCTTCTCTGCCCCTCGTTGTGGTGGTGGGAAAGGGAGGGTTTCTGCAGGGATGAACCAGCAGGTGACAATTGTCTGGAGAGCTGGTCCCGCTCCATGATGATTCTCCAGCCACCTCCTGCCTTTCACTGCCTACCACCGAGGGCTCCCCAGTTCTGCATCTGCTCTTCCCTCAGAGGGAGAGATTTTGGCTTCACCCCATTCCTCTTCTGGAAAGAGACAAAATGTCATGGTGAGATCCAAGGCATATCAAAAGAGTGAGACACCGTGGTAGGCACCAAGAGCTGCGATAGATTTGCTGCTTATTTTCCAAATGAGAAGGTGATATCATTCTCCCAGAGTTAAAGCTTTTTAGCAGACCCCTAAATTACTTTTTTTTCATTTAATAAAAAGTTCTTTTTCTTCCAGCATGCATTACTTTCTTTGTGTCATGTGCTTGTCTTTGCTGCATTCCTCCTGAGAGCAGTTGGTCACTCTAGTTCTATGAAGTATTAATACCCCACCAGTGATATTTATGTACCCAGATCTCTCTCTTTTTTTTT